>JAUMHB010094470.1:0-10808 GCA_032359685.1 Pittosporum tobira
CCCCCCCCCCCCCCCCGCTTGTTGTTAATACAGCTGAACTTACTATAATCATGTCCCACGTGGCCATGGGAAAGAGAAAGCAAGTTGCAGACGCTATAGTTATGGCATGAAGCCGCCTCTTAAGTTGGTTCTGAAATCAATGAATGACATGAACCGTAATGTCAGCATCCAGACGCAAATTTAATAGTGAAACTACAACATCCTTTTATAGATGAGTCAATACCTTGAGCGAGACTCGTCTTGCAATTACCCTTCTCAATGCTGATAAGATTCCAGCAAGTATGGGGACCACCATCTCCTTCATTCCCAACACTTGTTCTGTCTGAACCTCATCATTGGGGCTACCATTAAATGGTATTTTCAGTTAAGGTTATCATCAGATATCAAGGAAATACCGGTAGAAGCTTGGACAAGTAAACACAAAAATAACTACTGAAATGATTCTAAACCTAAATAAAATATACTCAAACAAATATATAAATAGGAATAGTTTAAGATGCAAAAGGATATAGAATGGGGAATATGTGGCCATGGCCCATCCCTGAGATAAGAAGTAGAAAGATGCAAACATTGCAATGAGGCCTCCCACCTATTTAAAAAAAATAAAACACCTTCGCAATAAGCGATATAGAAGAATATAACATGTATTACCTTTCATTTCAAGTTTATCACTGTTAAAAAACTAACACACAGATCTTATGCACATCATTGTTCAGCTAAGTGGTACGCTTGATATTTAAACAGCTATCTACCTTCTTCCAAACACGGCCCCTGCTTCCATATAATACTGCAGATAATACTCCAAGAACAGCGCCAGAATACTCACCCAATATAGCCCTGAAATTGAATAAGGAATTGAAATAACCGTCTAAAAAGATAAAGAATAACAGGCTAAAGTGAAGAACTGAGATGAAACTAGGTTGCATACTGTTTGATTTTACTAAATAAGATTAGATGTGGTAACCTTTTCTGGGCATATAAAGCCTACCTAACAGGACCACATGACTTGAGGCCCTTTCCCCACAATATGAAGTATAGAGCTGTTACGCCACCATTGATCACAGAAGGAACAACCTATAAAATAATGAGCTTCAGCTTCCATAAGATTATTGTGGGGAGATCTTATGAAAATTGAATTCTGGCTTTTATAATTCAACTAGTTATCGAAAGGAATACATTCATTCAACCTGTGCATTAGAGAGTGGTCTGCCCTTCCAGGGCTTCTGCAAAAGTAAAAACAGGATGGCTGAAGGAACGACACAACTGAATATAAAAAGTACAACAGAAGCTCCTGTCTGGGATAAGTAGCGGTACATGGAGTAAACCGACCATATTCTCATGAAATTGCCAATAATATGGATTATCTGCAAGGGAGTGTGCCTATAGTGAAACAGGAACATAATTACAGTCAGCCAAGGCCACAAAAATGAGGCCAATAAAAAAAATGGTACAGTGGCATTCAAAATAACAACAGTTAATAGTGTTCCTGTATTTTAGTCGTAGCATATTTAGTCCTTTGAACAATAAGATATAAGCTGTTCGCAAAGGTTTTCTTGAATTATCACAGAAAGGATGCAAATGTTTTGTGCAAATATTAAACTAACAAGTACCCTTTAAGCTGTTTTGAAATAACCCGCAACAAATGGGGCATATTCTCATGGCTTTATTACTCTTATTAATCAAGTACAAAGTACACTTGAATGCTAGGCAGAGATTTTTAGTTAATTTCAAAAACCAATTGTACGAATTAACCATGTAACAAGCAAGATTTACTCTATCATGCCTGAAACCATATATGTTGCTACATTTCAACACATTACCAAAAGTACAGAAAGGAAAGCTCACAACTAGAAAAGGAGAAACATACAGGAATGTAGGACTAACATGATTGGTGATCCTCAGCCCATGTCAGGGTCCAACAAAGATTTACCTAAAGTCTGAAGTTTTAGGGCCTGTGGGATCTGTTCTGGATTCTGTGTTGACATTTGCTGGATTGTTACAAACACATCTACTATTCAACAGACTTACATTAATATATTACCCTACTAATGTATCTCTAAACTTACCAAAACTATGAATAAAGATAGCATGTTAGATTACTTCAGAATTTTAGTCTACTAATAAATTCAAAGTGAACTGAAAACGTTACAGAAACTGTAAAATGTCCATCCAATAGAACCCTAATTAAGCTCAAACATTTGATTTCTCTTCGGTTTTCAACTACCACGTTTTAGGGTTAGTATTAGAGACATCTACACTACACAGGAAGGCAATTACCTAAAATTCGTGGTATGAGAGGAAGCACCTCGATCTTCAGAAATTGGCTTTGGAGACATCATCTTTGAGATACTTCCAATTTTATCGCATTCACACCCTCTCTATTGATCTATATTGATTAATACCGGTATCAAATTTCAAATCAAATGTATACATCACAGGTTTTGAAACATTCTTTTGCTTCTACAATGATCTCAGAAGTTGTTCGGCCTCCGAGAACCCGAGTAGATGATGGGCTAGATCCGAATCCAGTTTCTCTAGTTCCTTTTGCTGATCAGGCTGATAATATGGGCCAAAATCGGTTGCTATATGTGGGCCGTATTTTGAAATCTTTAATCATCACAGCATATATACATTTGTTTGTCCGAGCTTCAAGCGGGCAGGGTCCATTTGAACTCTAATCCATGATTCTTCCCAGTAATTTTGCTTCCTTTATTTTACGAGTCCAGAGTTGAGACTGAGAGCAAGTTAGAAAACGGTGTAATATATCCAACAAAAAAAAAAGTTCATAGTTTTGCACATACATATTAAGGTAACAATTTTGATACTAAACAAAATTTCTTTTTTAAAGTCAACTTTTTAAGCCCTCACCCGAAAAAAACAAATTTGAAATATTTAAAGGTATCTTGAATTTACAATTAAAAAAAAAAGAAGTTGCGGGCACGGTATGAAACTATGAACTGCAGCTGGTTTGAACATGGAGGTCATCTTCCACATGCATCTTTGTATCGGGCTGAACCCTTACAATGATCTCTCAGCTTCCTGTGTCAGGTCTGCTCTCTTTCTTGAATTTTACTGCATTCCAAATAAAAAGTTCAATTTTTATTTTTGAAAATCAATCTTTAAAATCCTTGATTTAAAAATTTAACATTATTTTGTCTAAGTATAGTCTGGTTAATGTTTTAAACTATTAAAGAGTTTCTTACAAAAACACTTGTTGTTTCCAATTGTGTAATAAATCATACCATTTTTCAATTTTAGAATTTCAAAAATTCACTCTTAAAATTCGTAAAGAGAGATGGAGTGTAATATGTGTTTAGTATTTACTTTCTATGTTGATACGTGATTTTCTAAATGTGCAGTGTACTCAAATGCTTTGGACTCCATTGATTTGAATTTTGAGTTTGTATTGCAGTCTGATGCTACTGGGGAAGTTTTAACTAAGCAATTTAAGTAAAATACCGAAACAAAAGGCAACGAGGGAAAAAAGAGGAACAAATTAAAACTGAACTATACACACAATTAGTGTACAACTGGTAAAGTTTATATATGATTGCAAGCATAGACCTTGGTTTTGGATATATTACAAGAAACTGAAAGTAAATGTAATACTCAGCACTTAACTAAAACCACTGTTTCCAGCAGAAATCTTTTCCAACTCCAGATCGTCCAGAACTAGATGTTGTAAAAGTTTATTTAGTTCTTTTTATCTTCTTTAACCGCACAACAACCTCTCTCATGTTGATTCTCTCTTCTGGAGAATCTTTCAGGCATAGCAAAGCCACATGAATGATTTGTTCAATCTGGGTGACTTTTTCAGCAATCATACCATCACTAGTTGTTTGTTGGAAACCAATACCATCAAGAAGGTTCGAGTCCAAAACCTTCGTTATTTCTTCAGGAAAAGACTTTTGTATCCATTGAATCAAGCTCAAATCTCCTGTAAACATTTCACTGGTAGGCTTCTTTGCTGTTAATGTCTCAAGCACCAAAACTCCAAAACTGTAAACATCACCACTTGTGGAGACATGCCCATCTACACCATATTCTGTTGCAAGAACGCTTTGAGTCAAAGAATGACCCCTGTGATGTTGATAAAAAAAAAAAAAATTGACCCGAAGGAAAATTGTATAGTGTCTAGTAAGGAATGTTGCAGTTTTAGGGAGATTCTGGTGAATTTTGATGGTATGCTTCAGTTGTTTCCTACGGTGAAATTTAACATGTCTTTTGACTTTAAATGACCTAGTATAACTTCCCTCGGTGAAGGTGGTATGTCCAAATTTTTGTGATTTGGCTAAAAATTGTGTTTTATTTTCAACTACAGTTAATGTGGAAATTGTCTAGAGTATAATAACCAACATGATTAATAATTTAATTTAATGTAAAGTTTTTAGTTTTAGGCTAGTTTCCTAAATTATTAGGTTTGCCAAATCTAGGAAATTTTTGATAGCAGAAACAGACATAATAAGAAAAGGTGCACTTTGATTAATTAGATCTATTTAACTTCCATACCTGGAGCAATATACCCAATAGTTCCTAGGGTCCTAGTCAGTGTTGCTGGTTGATCTTCTGCCAACACCTTTGCAATTCCAAAGTCTGCCACATGAGCCGTCATGTCCTCATCTAGAAGCACGTTGCTAGGTTTTAAGTCACAGTGCACGATGGGCTCAATACAATCATGGTGGAGATACTCCATGGCCATTGCTACATCAGTCACTATATCGAGCCTTTGGGCCAAGTTCAAGGGGTTGTTTTTGGAGTATAACCACTTGTACAAGGTTCCGTTTGGCATGAAGTCAAGTACCATAGCCTTAAAATCAAGGTTAGAGCATGTCGATATTATAGTAACTAGGTTCCTGTGCCTTGCGTTGCGCATAACTTCACATTCTGCATCGAAATTACGTAGTGCCCCCTCCCACTGCATATCAAGAACCTTAATTGCTGCAACTCTACCGTCAGATAAAGTACCCTTGTAAACCTTACTTGAACTCCCTCTTCCTATCAAGTTTTCTTCACTGTAACCATCAGTACCGCGTGAAAGTTCGTTATAGGTGATGATTTGATGTCCTGTTCTGGGGGATGAATCTCCTGCAATTGCACTTTCCATGTTCTTCTTTCTATAGAAAGTAAGAAAACATATGATGATTAGCAGCGCTGCTGCCAAAATGGGTAGGGTTATCTTAAGAATATGGGATGTTTTTGATTTGAAGGTCTGAGCTGGACATACAGAAAAGTTCAGTTTTGGTTCTCCACAAAGTTGAGGATTACCCATTAAGGATATGTAACTGAGATTCTTGAATACTCCTTCCTTTGGAATTTTTCCTTGTAGATTGTTATAAGAAAGATTTAGATACTTCAGATCTCGCAGTAATTCAAGTGATTCGGGAATTGTACCAGAAAGAGCATTGGAAGACATGTCCAGACTCTCAAGAACAATTAGATTCTTAAGAGTATCGGGGATAACACCTTGGAATGAATTTCTCGACATATCGAGTGAAATTAGGCTTTGAAGGAACCCTATAGAGCTAGGAACATCACCAGAAAAGTTATTCGAAGAAAGGTCCATAACTGTGACAGCTTTCAA
This sequence comes from Pittosporum tobira, assembly GCA_032359685.1. Taxonomy (NCBI): domain Eukaryota; kingdom Viridiplantae; phylum Streptophyta; class Magnoliopsida; order Apiales; family Pittosporaceae; genus Pittosporum; species Pittosporum tobira. Next base: position 5,582 of record JAUMHB010094470.1, read on the forward strand.
ATTCCCAACTTCTTGAGGGATGAAACCATGTAGAAAAGTTTGAGATAAATTCAGACCTTCTAACCTTACTAGTCTCCAGAAACTCAAAGGAATTGTGGAATTGAAACTGTTAAAAGATATTGAAAATTCTACTAGCTCGGTTAAATTCTCAATAAAAGATGGGAGAGACCCTGATAGCTTATTTTCCCCCAAGTGTAGTATCCCCAACCTTTTTATGCTACAGAGCTCTGCCGAAATGGTCCCTTCTAACATGTTCCTCGTAAGGTACAACCTTTCCAAGTTTTGCAGGCCAACGATGGAAGATGGAATATTCCCTATTAAACCATTTATAGCCAATCCCAGGTATATCAAGCTGCTTAAATTTCCCAGTTCCTGAGGAATTCTACCTTTAATCTTACAAGCTTCTGCATCAATGACCTTGAGAGTGCTCGAGAGATTCCCAATTGAATTGGGTATGATTCCATTCAGCGTGTTCCTACTAACAATCAGATATTCCAGTTTCCTACAGTTTTGTAAGGAATTCATGAAATCAAGATGTGTTGAGTCAGGTTGGTTCACTAACAAATTATCCTGAAGATTGAGATGTTTAAGCTCTATCAAGTTTCCCAGCATCATTGGAATCGGCCCACTTAAGCTATTGTTAGAAACTTCTAGATAAACTAGCTGTGAGGCATTAGAGATAGAAGGAGGTATCTCACCAGTAAACCGATTGTGTGAGAAGAATAACTCTTGAATATTGGGAACCCAAACACCAAGATCAGCAGGGAGTTTGCCTGTCAGGTAATTGTGCCTAGCCTTGAGGATTTGAAGTGATGAACTGTTGAAGATGCCAGTGGGCAAGTTACCAGAAACTTGATTATATTCCAACTCAAACCACTGCAATTCATCCAGCCTACCCAACTCACTTGGTATAGTTCCTTGCAGACCATTCTCCGTAAAAAACAAGAAACTAAGCTTAGTGGCATTTGACAGATATACAGGGATTCTCCCAGTAATTCGGTTGGTGTCTAGAAAAAGTCGTTCGAGATCAGGAAGCCGATTTCCCAAATTCTGTGGTAATTGCCCGGAAAGCCTATTTATAGATAGGTCAACAATCTGTAAAGTTGATATATTGAAGATTGAAGGATGAACAGGTCCAGTAAAATCATTACCACGAAAGGAAAGAAGTCTCAAATTATTGAGACCACCAATTTCTGGGGGTATTTCACCTTCTAAATTGTTCTCATGCAGATAAATATACTGTAACTTTGAAAAATTTCCCAATGAAGAAGGAACTGCACCTGTTAGATTGTTGTTGTTAAGCCGAAGGGCTCTGAGATTACTTAACATGCCTAACTCTTTCGGTATACTTCCTGTAATCCTATTATCTGATATGTATAGTTCTTCAAGATTTTGACAGTGGCCTATGTTAGCAGGAATGCTTCCTGTAAGAGAGTTGAAAGTGACATTGAGTACTCTCAGGTGATTCAGCAGCCCTAATTCACTGGGAAAAGGTCCACTAAAATGATTGTCACTGAGATCCAGAATGACAAGTTGAGTCAAATTAGCAATAGCTGATGGAATTCTGCCTTTGAGGCCCAAACCAGGGAGCTGCAAAGCGACCACCGTTTGATTCGAGCAAGAGACACCCAGCCAGTTGCAGAAGTTGGTGGTTGAGGTCCAGTTTCTTGATAGAATGTTGTTGGGTTCTTGAAATATGAATCTGGATTTGATTGCTAACAAAGCTGAATAATCATTGAAATTTGTTCTTTGAGGTAAACAAAAGGGTGATACTAAAAGTAGCATAAAAATGAAGATTTCGGTAATAGCAATTACCATTGTGGTTTCTTTCTTTCTTTGTTTTTTTTTGTTTGTTTGTTTTTTTTGTTCTTTCTTTCCAATTGAGGTATTGAAGTTCAACTTAGTTGGTGTGACTTTAAGCTTTGAATGAAATGGACGTAGAATAAGGCCAAAAGAGCTGATGGATTTTGGGGGATATGAAATTGTTATGGACTTCATCATTAATAATACTATATTAAATTTTTTGGGTCTTTGTCAAATTCAGTGTCATGAGTAGCCTATTGTCAACGATAAGATTTAATAACTAGTCTATTTTTATCTCGTACGAAGAGTTTGGTTGTGGCCATTCTAGTGGGAGCCTAATCTATTGTCCGGTTTGTTATTAATAATACTATATTAAATTTTTTGGGTCTTTGTCAAATTCAGTGTCACGAGTAGCCTATTGTCAACGATAAGATTTAATAACTAGTCTATTTTTATCTCGTACGAAGAGTTTGGTTGTGGCCATTCTAGTGGGAGCCTAATCTATTGTCCTGTTTGTTATTAATATGTTGTTTAACCCATGTGAGGTTTGCCGTTTGCATCTTGTAATCGGTGTAAAGTCAGCAAACATGAGAATTGAGAAAAGCTGAAGCTCACATCCATGAGAATTATTTATTTTTAAAAAAAATAAAAATTTGTCTCAATTGTGATCATCTTGAACTAGTACTTGTTATTTCTTTTGGTTAATTCTCGTAAACTGTTACTCTCAGTGGGGGCAATGTTGTCTTAGAATTTGATGAAAAGATTGGGGTTTATGTTTTCTGCTTTCTGCTTCTCTAGTGTACACAGGCTGAGAATTTTCAAGAAATTGAATTTGGTGAAACACAGATGTTGGTCTAACTTAACAATTTGTAACGGTTTCGAATTTGCGTGCGATTTTCTTCTCGTGTACATAAATAAGTAAAATTTATTTTGAGCCTTCTGAATATATCTAATATTTTAAATTGAACCATATATTTCATTTGTATTAAAACCGCACCTCTTACTTATTATTTTTGTGATGAATCAGATTTTTCGAACAAAAATTCGTCTAATTATTTAACACCGTCTAACATGTGCTTTGCACTTGGTTACTGTTTTACCCTTAGTAAAACCCACATGCAAAACACATGTCAGACGGTATTAAGAGATCATATGGATTTTTGTTCAAATGGTGCAAAATGACATAAAAATAATAGTGAAGAGGTGCAATTTGACACAAATAAAAATATAAAATATAATTTAAAACATTATATATACTAAAGAGAGTCAAAATAAATTTTACTCTAAAATTTACAAATTTCTTTAAAAGTTTCCGGCTGAGTAAAAGTGATTATTATTATTGTTTTCTGCCTGACCTTATGATGACACTGATGAAGATTTGATAGGCCCACAATATGATATGGATGAGGGCATTTTGCTTGAGATTACTATATGTTATGTATTTATTTTGTTTATATACATATATTCATTTATAAAAATTAATTAAGTTTATTAAATAAATACTAAATGTACATATTAATATTTATGAATTGATTGAGTTTTTTTTTTATTATATAATAAAATATAATAAATACATCTATTTTATATTATGTTAGAGTATTTAACTATTATTCTAATAGACTTCACATAATGTATATAATATTATACTTGACTTAATTATAGGATGAAAACATAGGACAAAATATAGGAAAAAAATCTTTACATTTTGTCTTTTTATTTATTATATATAATAATAGAAATGGTGAGTACTGTATTTAGACATGTATAGCGTTAGTTTAAAAGTGTTTTTAAATTTAAATTTTAAGATTTTTAGTGTTTGGTTGACTTTTCAAATTATTTTTAGACAATGAACTTTTTTGACTTCAAATCACATTTAATTTTTTTTTACCGTGCAAAAGACTTTTAATTGAAGTTGAGAATATGTATTTTTGGGTGGGTTAGCGCTATATTTTTAGGGGGAAAAATGTCATGCTCTTCTTATAACTTTTGTAGTTTAGCCTTAAATTGGTGGAAGTCAGTAATCAGTTTTACGTTTATGAAAATCAGTAGTTAAGTCAATTAATAATGGAAATATTTTGTTACAATTAGTTTCGAAGGCATTAGAAACACTGACATATTCATCTTTTAAAAAAATAGTTCCAAAATTTATATATGATTATACCTGACAATTAGACTTAAACTCAATGGTATCCGATCAAATTCGACCTTAATAGGGCGGGTATGGGATGCAAAAAGGGGTTATGGGATGGTATGGGAAAAAATAATTTAAATTCAATTGGGTACGGTGTGAGTATGGGAATTGTCACTCCCCTAACCAAATTCGACCAAAATTTGCCCCGATTAGTGATATATATATATATATATATATATATATTCTTTTTATATGAAACTATTATAGTTAAGTAAAAGTATTAAGAATTTATTAGAATTAGTAAAAATGACATGAGTGAGATATATGGACTTCAGTATCAAAAAAAATAAAAAAAAAATAAAATTTCTAAGTGGCGCAGAGCAGCTATGGGGTAATACTTATCAGGTCGGGTCGGGTCATGTTTGGGAATAGTGATAAATGGGGGTGGGGCTGGGAGGGTACGGGGAGGAAAATCTTAAACGGAGTGGAGGTTGGGTGGGGGTACGCTCGACCACACCCGACCCATTGCTAGGCCTATACTCCTTACGTCCCAAATTGTTTATAACGGTTTGACTTTGTACGGAGTTTAAGAAATATGCTTGATATTATAATTTTAAATAAGAAAATAGTGATTGATATTATTATTCAAATAAGATAATAGTGAAGTAGTAATTAAAGTGGTGTGGCATAATATTGATATAATAATTTACAATATGATAATAGCGATTGAAGTGATGAGTCATATTTGATAAAGTAATGATAATTTAGATAATTAACATTATTAAACTTTTCAAATTGGGTATGTTGCAAATAATGTGTGACGCCCAAAAAAGACAAGTGTTGCAATATAAATAGAACAAATGGAGTATATGATAATTAGAATGATGATTGAAAAGGTTTTTTTTTTTATATGGGTAAAATTTTATTTAAAAATATTTAATTATTATTTAAATCAAACACTTAAATATTTTTTTTAAAGTATTATTGCAATTAGATAACTAAACACTATTTTTTTTAAATCACTTTTGTCAAAATAGAAGTGTTTCTATTTGGTTAAGATTGTGTTGGGCTGCTACGGCCCATAGTGGGCGTATGAGTTTTGATATGTCCAGCTCCTAATCTTTTCGGGCTGAGCTCTGGTTACGCAACTCAATATCATTAACACTCCTTGAGCTTATCCCAGCCGTCCAACATATTAGGCTTTGCATCTCCTTAGAAAACCCTTGTTACGCCCACTTTTGCTCACTCTCTGTGACCTCCAAAGGCTGAAGCTATAGCCATTGTCGACTCGAT
>JAUMHB010094481.1:0-10808 GCA_032359685.1 Pittosporum tobira
GAAAGAAAATGTCATTGTGAACTGCACCGAGGAGGGCTTAGTGGCCATTTGGGCAAGACAAAACTATGGTTAGTGTAGAGGAACATTATTATTGACTTCAACTGAAGAAGGATGTCATGACTATAGTTCGCAATGGCCCAATTTGTCAAGTTACTAACGGTCAAGCTTAAAATATAGGCTTATATACTCCATTACCGACTCCTAAAGATATTTGGAAAGATTTGAGCATTGAATTTGTTTTGAGATTACCTATAACATAATGGGGAGCCAATTTTGTGTTCGTAGTAGTTGATAAGTTTTAAAAATGACAAATTTTATACCATATAGGAAAACTTCTGTTGTAGTGCATATATCCAAGTTGTTCTTCAATGAAGTAGTGAGATTGCATGGTGTATCAAGTTCTATTGTTTCAGACAGGGATAACAAATTTTTGGCCACATTCTAGACGATATTGTGAGAAGGTTTGGTACTACACTGAAGTATAGTACTACTACACATCCTCAAACAAATGGTCAAACTGAATTAGGGAATAAGACATTGGAAAATATAATTAGGAGCCTATGTGGTGATAAGCCAAAACAATGGGATAATGTTTTACCTCAAGCAGAATTTCCTTAAAATAGTGCAGTTCATATCTTAGTATGTCTCCTTTTGATGTCGTTTACACTAAGGTACCACGTTATACTTTAGATTTGGCCACCGCTCAAAGAGAATATTCATAGTACAATAGCGGATAAAATGGTTGAACAAGTGCATTCAGTTCAAGAGCTAATGAAAGAGAAATTAAAACAATCTAATGCAAAGTACAAAGAGGCAGTTGATAAACATCATAGACAGAAATTGTTCAATGAAGGTGATATGATTATGGTGTTTTTGCGCAATGAGAGATTTCTTGTGGGTTCGTACAAGCTGAAGCTAAAGAATTATGGACCCTATAAGATTTTGAAGAATATTAATGATAATGCTTATGCCGTAGATCTTCCTATTGATATGTTTATCTCGAAGACTTTTAACGTTGTTGATTTGTAAGAGTATCATCCTCCAGGAGATTCGCTTTATCCTAATAAGAACTCAGGGACGAGTTTTCTTTTAAGTGGAGTGAAATGATGTAGGACATAATCAAATTTCTAAATTATTATTTTAATTATTTAGTAGTTGGTTTTTGGAAAGATTAATAATATGTTTAATTTTATTATTTTCTTATAAGGATTAGGATTTCAAGTTCTAATAGTATTTGAATTCCAAGTTCTATTAGTATTAAGATTTTAAGTTTTCAAGTTCCTATAAAGAGTCACATTAATATGTAGGTATTTATAAAAACAATCTTATGATATACACCTAAATCATATTATTATCAATTTATTCAATAATATTTGATATTGTTTTCTCTCTCTTTTCCTTATAGATTCAAAGCTTTCTAGTAGATTCTAGAATATTTACCTAGTGGATTATAGTGTTCGTTAACTAGAACTGATGTAGGACAATTGATAGAATTGGTAAAAAAAAATAATTTAAAAAAAGTATAGAAAATGATAGATTTTGCTTATTCCCGTAGGAAATCAGTCACACCGAAGTATGTTTAATTTTGAGGTCTCTTCGCAGAGATCACTCGTGCCCACAGACAAATAAAACCATAAGACTTTACTCAATTCATAATAATAATTCACTCCATAATAGAGATTACAATTCTTTAACTATGAAAATCATGTCTTAATGACCAAGTAAAATCTTAATTTAAAATGAACCAAATCTCCTAATAATACTCTATCACCTTAAATAAAACTTCTAGAACAGTCACTTAATATAAATCAAATACTTAACTAAATATAATAATTTATCTCTAAATAATATCATACAATATTGAATAATAATAAAATGCTTTCCATCCGCATCATTCTCCTTGTTAAAAAAAAAACTCTTCCACGAATTTTATAATAATTTAGAATCAGAAACTATGATTAGAGAATTGTTATCCAACAAAAGAGATGTTTCCACCATATCGAAAATGTTTTCTCAGCCTTATTACCACTAGTTTTTTCTTCTGGCCATCGGTTAGGTCCTTAATATCAAAAATACTCTCCACCGTATGTTCATCCCCATGTTATGAAAAGAATGTTGTCTTCTAGGTCAAAATCTCTGATTTCGCCCACGGTTCAGAACCTCGAATAAATTCACGTTCTCCTCTTCGTTATCAGATGGGATCTCATTCTCCTCATTCGTCACAAAGAATGTCTAATCTTGCCTGAGTAAGTTGTTATTCTAACTCCTGGATCCGCCTATTATATTCTTTAATTTATATGTCTCGCAAGTATCTTTGACGTGGTTGTTCATCGTTTTTAAGAACGACCCCACGTCCCCTACCACCACGACCCTGTCGTCCACGACCACCATAATTATGTTCAACCATCGATCAACAACAACCTAGAGCTCTAATTCCAAATGATGTCAAACACACATAAATCCAACAAACAGGAAGATTAAGTAATAGAAGAAAACACAAAAGTTTTCTATTTTGATAATAATCAATCTCAATAAATCAAATCTACCATCCTCTAAACAATACAAAGTTTAAATAGGAACGTCTAAAATCCTAATCAGATTAGAACTCGAAAATAGTAAAATTATAAAATTATCATAATAAAATAAATAATTGAAAAAGGTCCAAAAATCCATCTAAGTGAGCCCGAAATACTAAACACAAACGGTGCCCATCGTGATGATGGGATGTGCTCAAAAGTCCGTTTTTAAGCTACACACCAAATTTGAGCACATTTCAAGTCAAAAAATTTTGATGACCGAATTTCGAATATTTGCATCAAGAACGACATATAGTGTTTCAAACTGCTTCCGATCTGCGTCAAACACAGTTTCAAAGTTTAAGAAGTTTCACAAACGAACATGATTTCTAGTTTTGTTTTCATTTGATTGAGTCCTAAATTTTTCATCAACATGCTTGAACACATTAAATTCAATTCCCTCAACACCGCTAACTTTTAATACTGCAGATTCTCTGATGAACATATATTAACTATAACCGATGATTCCATTCTTTGTGTCAGATAAATTTTAATATCTCCATATTTTACATGATTTATAGGCAGAGATTTCGCTTTGCCGTGTCTACAAGAGAGCAGGAGTCGAAGACCACCCATCTCTCCCTCGTTCTCTTCCCACCCGAGCTTCCACATCAAGAACCCATCATAGTAAACATCAAGATGCAACACAACAACACGCCATTGAAAGATTTCAAGCTTTTGGCGAACAAATTACTCCACAGACCGATGAGAAAATCAGTGAAACCAGTCGAAATAGCACGGACGTTGGGACAACTGTAGGACTTTCGAATCTCATCCCCTACATTCCATTAGGCCCAAATATTTCTGCCACACTTTCCCCGGCAAATTGCAAAACCATTTTTACGGGCCCTTCTTTGGTGACGATGCCGAATGGACTTGATGACTTCCATAGAATCATTAGCTATCAACAAGATTCAGTGAACCATCAGTACCTGTACCATAATCATGCTAATAACCACCCTTCCCAATTCTCTACTAATGTGCAGCCCGGTCCACAATCACAGTCACTTACTTTCGGCATGCCACCGGGCTCAGTCCAGCCAACTTTTTTGGAAAGACCGTGGGAGTGGAATTCAATCACTGAAACTGCAGCAAGCAAAGGTTATGGTAGCCCTTTCAGGTAACTAATAAACTGCACATTCTGTTATCTACTATATATTGATTTACTAGGACTTAATTTACCTACTTTAGTATAATTAAGTCTTACGTATAGCTTGATAATAAGTGACTGGTCTTGGTTAGTTTTTAATTCCTTCTGTTGCCCATTGAAGGTTTTCAGTTTAATGAAAACTTAATTAAGGTTTACTAAGAATTATTATTTCTTATGATCTACTCTTAAATTTCTTAGGTTTAACAAGTGACTGTTGGTTATTTTTATTTCTGTTGGGGCCTTTCAGGGTTTTAGTTTAAAAGAACTATTGCCCCGGCCAGTTCTATTAAAGTAGTTAACTTATGAAGCTTGTATTCTAACCTTGGTGATGTCCAAGAACAAGATACTTGTTGTAAAAATCGCTAGGTCGGATTAAGGCGAGGACTAATTGGATTTAGGTGGTCAATCAATCTAGGTGGCAGAAGATTGTCTAATACCTAGACGGAAATTAATCAGATCTAAACAGAGATTTTAAGAAACATAAACTTTATGATTAGTTTTCCTTATCATTTCCTTATATATCACTTCTTCGTAAACTTGATTTGTAAACATACATGCCCAGATATTATAGAGTTATTGCTATAATATTTGCCTGATGCCCATAACTGTTGTTTCTTTAAGATTATTCGGTATTTCATGTGCTATTAAGTGCTTGTTTGATATGAGCATTATAAACACACTATCTATGGTTTGCATCTTAAATTTAAATTTAATTTTAAATTTTTGTTGATGTTAAATTTAAGTTACAAACTCTATTTTTTGAATTTAAATTTAATCTACCAAACAAGATCTTTTACTTCGTTTGATTCCATAACCTTTAAACACCACTACCATACGAGCACTAGATTTTCATGATATCATGTTATCTTGTTTACAGATTGTGGCAACTAAACTAAACCGTTATTATATATATAGGTGTAAAGATCCATTGAATAAAATACTATATAAGTTTGTAAATTTTATGAATTCGACTCTTTTATGGTACGGGGGTTAAGTTTTCGTGTAACTTGAGTGTTCAACATATATGCATACTTTTCAAGTATGATTAGTTTTATTTTCATAAAAACCTTGGATGTATCTACGTGATGAAAAATCCTTTACTGCTTCTTAAATTACTTATTATAACTCACTTGATTGACTTGTTTTACAATTTATGATTATCTTCAGGAAGCTTCTTTATGGACATGCAAGGCATTGATTTCATAGGTAATTAAGGGCAGATTCCCAAGTTGCATGGATTGGAAATCAATCCCACAAATAGTAATCAATATTGAAATGTACAGTATATTACAATTTTTTGTTCTAAATTATTTGACCTCCCTGCGCTTCAGAAATTTTTTTTCTCACGGTAACGAGTCAATCTCATGTATCAAAATTCAAGAGGGTTCAGTACTTTAAAATTTTCTGCTTGCCAGATTGTAACGTTAACTTATAACCATTTGACGAATGGGAAAATTTTGATATAAACTCCCTAAAATTAAAATTATTTTATTTCTATTAAAGAAATAATATTTATAAACCCCTCAATCTTCGAAGTCTGACTCCACCTCTTGCCTGAAGTGGTTTATCCAACTCAACATCCACCGTCCAATTGTAAATTTCAACGGCCAGGATTTATCACATCCGCTATTATAAGTAGTGAATTTTTTTTTATACGAGAAACATCCCCTACTAATATGAGAGAGAGTGCGTGTGTGTGTGTGTATATATATATATATATATATATATATATATATATTCTCATAATTTTGTTAGAGTTATGTATTCCCAATTACATGTTTTCTATTAATAGGATAATTTCTAACAAATATCTATAGTAAAAATAATAAAAGTTACGTGGATAATTTATACAATTACACGTTAGTGGCAATATCCTGGTTCCAATGGATTTATCGAATGATAAATAATATTCATACATATATGTTACACGGAGTACTGATGTTTTAAATTTTTTTTCACATAGATCTAATTACCCTCCGTATATGTCTTAGTTATTACTCTACCACTTAAATTGATTTATCACCTAGGTCTAAATTTTTTGGCCTAAACCTAATTACTTCTTGTCTAGATGCAAGACCTTCGCCTAGGTTCATCTAAGAATTTTAGTACTATTATATACACACAAAGACGCTTACACTACCTCCATCCTGAAACATAAACATATTATTGACTTTTGAATGTTTTATTTTTAGCATTTTCAAAATTAGATTAATATAAATATGTTTGGATTTTGAAAAAAATATTTATTACAACTGAATAATATTTTCAAATAGATTATTTTTTCTATTAATATATTAAATATAATCAAATAATTTATGTAAATTTAAATTTAAATTTAGTTTTAATAATTTTTAAAATTCAATAATATTTGTATATTTTAAAAGGAATAGATGCAGTCGGTGAGAGAGGTGGCATAAAAAAGAGCACACATTGGATAGAATAAGATGGAATAAGAAAGAAGGGACAACTGATAAAATGTTCTTGTTTTTGTACCACTCTTTCTTTTGTTCTTGGTGTATAACTCCCATGCTGTTTTTCTTGATGAACATTAAATTTTGAAGTCTGACAGGTCAAGAACGAGGTCCAGTCAGTCACTCAGTCAGATGGTCAACATTTTGACTGTATTTAATAATGGAAGAAATCTAACGGTGTTGGTGGCCCCAAATGTTTATATGTATTTATGATGATGGTTTGTTGATTTGCTCGATCAATTCATATTACCCTCATTTTGTGTTCTCCTTTTGTCCTTGCATAAAAGATTCCAACAAATTTTCAATAGTAAAGTTGAGGTTTTTGATCAACAGATCGATTCTCATTCCATGGCTATATTGATAGCTTAACTTATACACGATGAGTTTAACGTCTAGAGTAAATATTCAAACATTAATTAATATGTATATTCGATAATTAATCAAAAATTAACTAATTTATTAGAAATTCGTCTAAAATACTCGGCATAGTACTCAAAAACTCAAATGGAGTTTTTGAATATTTGCTTGTGCGTACTCCCTCCGTTTCAATGTATATTCTTTTATAGAAGTCATTTGTTGAATTTTATAGTGTGCTAAACTCTTGGTTTCCCATATTACCTATTGAAATAATTTTTTATTTTTTTTTTATCTGTCTTAGTTTTATGATTTCTAAAATAAGATTAATATTGAGATTTCATTCAATTAGAAAAAAAAATATTACTAATTATATCTCTTAATGTATATATGAAATTGTGTGAAAAACCTTAAAACGACTTATAAAAACGAACGGAGGCGTAATTTATATTTAAAGTCCATAATAAAACCTTAATTGAGAGTTGAAGGCTTACCAAGAATAAAATAATCTTCAAAATTCATTGTGATTGTAATATTGTTTGATCTAGTTTATGTGAACCTCATATAAAATATCAATAGCGTACTTGTAAAGATAAGAAGAGAGAAATAAAGTTTATTTTATTTTATTTATTAAAGTAACTTGTTAGAAGGATGAAAAAAAAGGTAAATTACACCTTTAATTCTACTTTCGAATTTACAAATGACAATTAAATAAAAATATCTTTTTTTTAAAATAACACTTATAAAAAAATAGAGAGAATATGTGAGTATTATAAGTATGTGTGATTTTCAATGCGCGTGTGTTTATAAATACATACATGGATAAATTGGCATGCCGGCATTTAGATTAGGGGCGTTACAAGGACTAAAAATGAATCATATAACTCCATTTTAGCAAATATGGAATATAAACTTGTACGTAGCTCAAAAATTACTATTATATAAAAGGAGGAGAAAATATTAAGGCATTTGAGAAATAAACAAATAGATATATAGCTAGCAGCTCAACAGGTCCTCTAGTTGAACTTGTTAATTTTTAAGTTCATCCCAAACCCTAACCCTAATCCTAACCCTAACCCTAACCCTAAACAATTAGTGGCTAATTAATGCTACGGGAAAGGCTGGTTAGATTTCATAAATGTAGAGAGATTATATAAAACGATATAAATGAGGGGAAGCAACAACGCAACGTTACCGCATGTAATAATTAATTAGTTTTTCACTTCATTATAATACAAATATAGTTATATACTATATTACTATGTATAGGCCCGCATCCCTGAGATAGATATAAAAGTTAATTTTTAATCTTTATCTCTAGTTGAGGTACTAGCTGTCTGCCTTTTTGTATACTATACAGGGATGCATGACTGCATGTTTATACTTCACGGTATGACCACCAATATATATATATATATAAGAGAGAGAGAAAGAGGTTATGATTTATAGCAAAAATTGTTTATCTAATTAAAATTATCGTAGTCGTCTATTTTAAATCATGATATAGAATTAGTCAAGATAATAGATAACATATTAAAAATTATTTATGTACGCACGTCTTTTTTTAATGCTTTTGAAATATCAAATTTGTTCTCAAATCTTTTGTCTCTTAGTGAATATATGTTATGTTTTAGATTCATCGATGTAAGATTAATTACGCTAATGAGTAACGTATTAATAAGTATTCATGCACGTGTGTCATTTTTTAGTGCTCTTGTGAAATGTTAAATTTTTCCCCATAGCTTTTGTCTCTTAGTGGATATATGCTAAAAATTATGTTTTAAATTCATCGATATAGTATTAGTCAAGATAATGGACAATACAATAACAATTATTCATACATGCGTGTCATTTTTTACCGCTCTTGTAAAATATCAAATCTACCTCTAGATCTTTTGTCACTTAGTGGGTACGCGCAAAAAATATCAAATCTACCTCTAAATCTTTTGTCTCTTAGTGGATACGCGCAAAAAATTATAATATGCGCGCAACCAAGAATTGAATCCATGACCTCGCAAGTCTTATACCATTCATTGTGCATCACAACTATACTTCTCTTATCTTATTAATGCAACATGATATTATATATAATAAAAGTACATAGGGAGGAGTATAAAATATGGTGCATATGCGCAAAAGTTTCTAGTAAAGAATAAGATAGCCGCCTAGAATGGAGCCAGCTAAAAATTATATTATAAATTATAGTACAATTAAAATTATTTAAAAGCTTGTGTATAATAACCAAATTTATTAACTCAAAACATGCAATAATTTAAATTTTTATTTATATTCTAAAAAAAATATGATACTCAACAATTTTATACTACAAAAAAATGACATGCATCTAATACATTTCTACTACTAAAAATTACATGCATGAGTAAACAAAAAATTAATTACATGTATGAGCGCTACAAAATAAATCATAGCACGTACATGAAAAAAAGTTATCGTAAAGAATAAAATAGCCAATGCCTGAATTGAATCCGCTAAAATGATACTATAAATTACAGTATAATTAAAATTATTAAAAAACTTGTATATAATAACCAGATTTATTAACTCACAAGATGCAATAATTTAGATTTTTATTTATTCTCTAAAAAAAATTGATACTTAACAATTTTATACTACCAAAAATGTACATGCATCTACTACTAAAAATTATATGCATGAATAGACAAAAAATAAATTACATGAATGAGTATTACAAAAAAATAAAAATAAAAAATAACTATATTTATATTATATCAAATCCTCACAAAAAATTGACAATCTAACATCAAATTTGATACTTAACGGAAAAAAAGACGGGGGTTGGACGGTTGATGGGCTGGCTAGACCAAAACTGGCCATGACTATTCGATCATAATCATATGGTCGGTGGTATAGGCTCAACTGAAACCCTAATTCCAACGAACATGGTCTTTCTGCATTAAATTAAATTAAATTAAATTACAATACCATGTACTAGATCAGATATTTTGCATGCATGACATATACGTATACAGAATGGGTACAAGAGGCCGGAGAGAGTTGACGACCGCCAAATCTGTCCAGGCCACGGGATTCTTGTGGGAAAACTACACTTGAACTAACCCTTGGCCCCATACGTTTTAGGATTAATTATACTCCATCAATAACATGCACAGCCCTAGAATTAGCGGCCACCAACTTGATTGAGTGTCTACTTGGCTTAATATTTCTAGATGGGGTCTCAATGATGGATTAGCTAATTTTCTAGTAATCAACGTGAAAATAGAGTGTGATAGCGATTAATTATTAAGTAAATAATAAACTTTGGTGCTAGGTTTAATCTCCGGCCATTAGATTCACCTATCTAGTTTTAGAACATCGATAAATATAGATATATATATATATATAGAGTAGATTTTCAATATTTCTTTTAACCTCCCTACAATTTGGTGGGAATTATGCGCCTAACTTTGACTATATCGTTATTAGTTCTTGCTAAAACACAATATTACGTACCTAACCGTAATGAACCAGATTTGGACAAAACACTGTGACTGAATCATCAGTTGACTTTCCAGAAACTTCAGCTTCATGCATGCATTATCTCTTAGAACTGTTATACACACACATGCGTGCAAATATTTGTCCTGATTATCCAAATTTCTCAGGAAGTTATGGATCTCCTTGTCTTTGTATGTATCTATGCAGCCATTGCCAGCCTGCATATACAGAAAAGTCAACCAATATTTCTTCCGGAAACAACTCCCCTCCCCCACCCTTTCTTACTTTCGGCCTCTTCGAATCAATCAAACCGAAAAACAAAAGACAAAATTAGCTAAAGCCTTCCATTTCTATACATGGACAGATAAATTGCATGTTTTAACTCACTCCTTTTTTCCTTCCTTCATTTTTGTTTTCTTATATATATATATATATATGGGTCCAAGTCCACAACTAACTTTAGTTGTAGACCTATAGTTGTGCAACCCATGTTGGCCGTCCAAAGGAAGATTCAACAATTGTTTTTTTTTGGATTTTCAATGTACATTCAAAAATAATTGCGGACCGTAAGATTAATAACCGCAGACCTAGAGAATTACTCAAATGCCCTTGAAGGAGGTTTTGCTTCACACAGTCCGCAGTTATTAACCGCGGATAGTCCGTAATTAATAACTACGGACTAGGTTAACATAAGCTATGGACCTTTTTTGTGACACCCCCAAATCTGGGCATCCACACCCCGACTTGGGTTGCCAATTTATTATTAAATCCATGTCTTAC
>JAUMHB010094514.1:0-10803 GCA_032359685.1 Pittosporum tobira
TAAAATGTCAAGACTCTTTTTCATGCTTTATGAAAATAATAATAAAATATCAAAACTTACTTTCATGCTTGTTAAAAATAACAATGAAACATCAATCTCAATGCTTTATGAAATACCAAAATTTCATTTCATACTTATGCAAAATTCAAAGGTTCTCCCAAAATTTCAAATCTTATTCGGGAAGCGTTGTACACCAAACGTTTCTTATATTCCAACTCACGTGAATTCTATCACATAATTATTTTATATAATTTGTAACAATTTTCACCACTTAATCAAAACTTACTTAGATAAATATTACCTACTGATTAATTAAAGTTCATACCTCACTAGTATAACATCTTCCAATCTTTTCTAGTAATAATTCTTCAAACACTTTATAAGTATCTTATACAGTAAATTTAATAATTCTTTCACTGACTCCTGAAGTCATTTCTAATCTGATAACTATGCTATCACATGGTTACCCTCATATATCTAGCTATACTACACTTTAGTATATTTGATAATTGTTTTCAATACTGTTGCATATATCAACATCAAGTATATATATATTTACTATTACTTATATTACTGTTGCAATCTTTGTCGGAGTAATAGAAAGTGACAGGCTAACAATTATTGATTATTTGAGTTTTACGGTGGCTCAAAAGTCGTCCGACAAATATTAGTAGGGTCCACACGTATTCCGTTGTGGGGTCCACTAATAATTGTCGCTATACGGGGCATGGTACGGAAACGAATATTCCCTGATGGCAACTTAAACTTTTTTTTGTCGAAAAATAAAATTTACATTTAGCACCTTATAGTTTATTTTATCTCAAAAATACCATACTGTTAAAGATAAATAAATTTCATAACATGCTGAAAATATTGGGTTCTTATACCAGGCTCCACTTTAAAAGCTTATTTAACTTTTATACTTCATTTTAAAAACTTACTTATCTTCTTACATGTGCAAATAAATTTTAAAATGCATACTATTATATCATTTGAAACATGCATGTGTAAATAACAGTAACTTTACACGTATAAAGAGGGTCAAGAAATGTACTTGCCTTACTCACATTTAAAATTTACTCCGAACCGTGTCTCACCGGTTAGTCTTCGTTCACGTTCCCGTCAACTTTTTGTTTTCTCTTCGTCCAACTCGTTTCCTTTGTTTTTGCTCTAATCACTTTTAGAGCCATTCTAAACCTTAAAATAGGTTCCTAAGTATATAAACGTCTCATATTAGTACATCCTTCAAGCTTTAAACCTTAAAATCTCATTGGTCATTTCTACCTTACTTCACTATTAGTATTCACATACGAACGAATTTCTGTTACAGAATCCATTTGCCTACAAAATTAATTTTTCTATATTCTGCACTTCCATTCATTTAGGCTTAAGAACGACTCAATTTTGAGTTTGTATGAAAAAACTATTGCTTTCTAAAGTTAGAAAATTCTACAGAAAATTTGACTCTACAGTGACCTTCAACAGTCAACTTTGAGTATTTTTGGAAAATACCATGTGACCTCAAATGGAGTCATTTTTTTTTTTTGAAAAATCACAATATACTTGCCCAAGTTTAATCATAAAAATTTTCGTCAATAGATACTAAACACATGATTTTATATGAGTTTCCAAACTTGACCCAAAATCATGATTTTCCAAAATTTCTAGAATGCTTTTACATATTTTTTCTAGTATTTTATAAAAATAGTAAATGACCTTATTTTCTCAAATAATCTTCTTAATATATGTTACTTATCAAGTTAGATATTCTTACAAAAACTTTCGTGTATAATGCAAATGTATATTATTTTATACATATTTTTGAACATAAATTGCTGATTCTAATTTCTATGTTCAATTTATTAAAATAAAAATGGACTCCAAAATTTATGACATTTTGTGTTCATCATTTACACTTATTCAAGTACTTCCAATAATAGTTTCATGTCTATTTGACAAGTTAATTATTTTTTGTGTAATTTATGAACAGTAACCCGTAGCCCAAATTTTTCAGATTTTCCAGCATACATGAACTTTCTTTAGCAACAAACCAAACTACTAAAACATGACCTTAACTTATTCCTCAATTAGGCTACTCATACTTACTCTTAAATATCATCATACACACCAACTTAACCATAGAAATTATAAACAAAATTGAAACTTTTACCTTATTGCAAGATGATGGTTGCTCTCCTCCCTTCCTTGGCTTCCTAGCTCTTTAACCTCACTTCTCCTTCAATCCATTCATATTCGTCGCATCCAAAAGCTGCTCTTGAAGGATTCTTTGGGTTCATTAGCTTGCTTAGGGTGTGTATGTGTATATAGATGCTTGAATTTGGGTTTAACTTGTAAGAGTTGGCTTATCCCTTTGATTTTTCTTCCTTTCTCTCCCTATATTCCCTCTCTTTGGCTTGGCAAGAAGATGAAAAAAATGAAGACTTCTGGACCCTTAGCCGAATTTTGTAGACTACGAGATGGTCAAGGATGACGTTATTTGCTTCACAAAATGCTTGACACATAGGCCCCTTTTGTGAAATTTCCACTTTGCCCCCAATATTTTTATAAAGGAATCACAAGATTTTGACACCTCATGGGTATTATAGTCATTTCAACTTTTTATTTTTTAAATTACTATTTTTCCACTCAAGGTTTAGATAAAATAATTCTTAGGCCCTCTTTCTTTGAAAATTTGACCATATCTTCCTTTTTGGGCTTGGTCTTTCATTTTAGCCTTTTCTTAAGTTTTCTATAATTTGCTTTAGCCCACATTCAAACCACTTTTGGTCTATAAATTAGGTATATGCCATAAAAAAGTTTATTAGCCCATCTTATTACCTTACAAAGTTTCTTGGATCACCTTTACTTTAAAATTTTTCGGCCTCAAGACTTCTTGACTTAATCCATTTATTTGTTTCCATATGATCCATATTTTTCATCGAAGTCCAAAATCAAGTTAATTTGATCATAACTTTTTTTAATAACTTGTACTTTTTGGGCCACTTCATTTACAATATTTTGGCCAAAAAGGTTTTTTGGCTCAATCAATTTTCAAACTTAGATTTAGTCTATAATCTAAATTCACTTCAATCCAAGCTCATTAGTCCACTTACACTTTTACCGATTCATAATTCAATAAAATCTTATTCACCATTCTTAATTCATTTCTTATTTAATGGTTGACCAAATAAAATTATTAGAACCGGCCATACATTACTTCTTAATCTCGAATTAAGTTCAACATTTTCTTAAGTTCAAGCTCAATGAAACTTAATTATATATACTTAGAAATTTTTTGTATATCTTTGCTACCAAATATGAACAACTTGCTAAATATACATAAAATTTGTAAGCCAAAAATACAATTTAATTGCATGACATTTGTTTAAATTTTCGGAGTCTCACAATAAAAGCAAACATATACAATGACATTACATTATAAAGATTCTTGTGGTATTCTAAAATTTCCACTTAGTCACTTACCATCTAAACTTAGTCACTTACCATCTAAACGCTAAATGTTATTCTACCGCTTACGTTGATTTAAAATTTTAATTCGAATAATTTCTAATTAAATTTGATTATTCCATGTAGCGAGTCTCATACAATCAAGGTAAAAGTATCAATAGATTGAGTATGGCAAACGCCACCATATTCTAACCACTCCATTAATTTGTGGTGAATGAGTGGAGAGGGAGATATGTATGAGCTTGCATTCATCACCAACCAACTGAAGCTGAAATATTACCCGATCAAATCACCAAATCCACCTAAACCGTTTTAGATTATTCAAACTTTTCTCCAATTTTTCAAACCACAATCATTAGTAAATAAATAAAGAGCCATGAAAATGATTTTTCATCTTTCGTAACAACTCTTTGCTTATAAGCCAAGCGACATGATCATAAGTCATAGCTTTCCTTGCAATTATGCGGCTCACAAGTCTCACCCACTACAATTTGGCACGCCCGCCTTAAGAAATGATACAAATAATTAACCCACTAAACTGGACCAACTATTAGGTGCCATATATATATATACACACATACATAATGTGCCATATATATATACATGCATATATAATATAATGGCAAATTAAAAATATTATGTTATTTTTAAAACATAAAATAAAAATATATTTTTAATTTTAAAATATACTTAATAAAAATTCATCTTTAATGTTAAATTAGAGGTATTATTTTTTTCATCTGTCCCAAAATGCGATGCCTATTTTGTCATGTCTATATTCAGAACTTTGTTGATTTGTCATTTAGTCTCGTGAGAGTCGGTTTTTTTTTTTTTTTTTAAATACTTCATCTCCCGAAATGATATGCTTCCTTTGACAATCCGTATTCATATTAAATTTCTCTTTGGTCATTTGGTAATTCACATTAAATAAAAATAATGTGATAGATTCCTATTATATTGAATATTTTCTCATTTAGTTCATGGCCTAATACGAATCCTTTGGTAAAGCAATGTATCTCGAAATTATAAAGTAATCAAAAAATTTTGGATGCATCAAGTGTTGTAACAAATATATTATAGATCATTTATATAGTCTATTCGAGGACGAGGAAATCTTGTACTTGCTTTGTTCCGAAAACAATGACCACAATTATAATATAAATAAATTAAAATACTATTTTTAAAGAAAAAGGAATTATTATACACCATATAAAATTACATAATTTCATTGGTTTTTTTATATTTTATTCATTGATTTTGGAAAAAAAAGTGAAATTTGTTCATTTGTTTTGGGGACGAAAGGAATATAATATTTGATTATGATAATTCATGCATGAACTATATTTGGTTAATAAACATGATCTTACGTAACGTACAAGTTTATTTCTAAAAATCGATCGATCCCCTCTCTCTCCTTTCGATTAAAAGATACTTGTTGTGTTCATTTTGGTCATGATATTCTCGATCCGTCCGTCCCAAACAGCTAATGAATTGAACTCCTATTAGGATGCGTGAGTTATTTGAGGAATTTATCTGTTCCTGTCCATTTATTTGATATATGTCGCATTATTTATGTACCCCCTAAAAGTAAATTATATTACTGTTATATTTAAAGAAAAAGGTGAAATAAATAAATAAATGAGGGAAACACAAGGATATATGAATAATAATTATGTGGTTGGCCAAAAATTTAATTATATATTTCGTGTATAAATATATTACTGAGGGAAACACAAGGATATATGTGGTTCCGTAGTTATTAATAGCAGCTTATATTCATATTTACGGGAGAGAATGTTTAGCTAGGAAGTACAATATTTACAGGAACACATTATGCAGACTAGTCTACTGAACACACGTGAGTGCGTGAGCAAATTTATTTATTTTTTATTAAAAAAAGAAAATTTAAGGTGAAATATATTTGCATTTTTATTTGATTGAAATGTAAAAAGTAAATAAGAAATAAAAGAGTACTTTAAAGGGACATAGAAAAGGTTATTTTAGTTTTGCAAGATGCCAAACATAGTTTTAAAGCTTCACTAAAAGTAATTTTTTAATGGTGCTCTCCATATATATATATATAAGGATAAAATTTAACCTCACATTCTGTTAACTCTTTATCACTTATCATTATTTCCAACAATAATAATACTCACTACATCCCACACTATGTACAAATATTCTCTCTTAAAATGTCCTATATTATTTGTAACCATTTTTTCTTAGCAATAATCTCTAGTAGCACCAAGTTTAAAAAATTACTGTTCTATATAAAACTAGAGATATTTTTAAAAATGATTACGGTTTTTATAAATTGATCACATTTTACAATTTTATCTTAGAAGAAAATATGTCTAAAAAATAATATGAAATTTCATTTATGTTTATCATAAAATAAATTTTATAAATTTTTTTTGTATTAAAATATAAATTTATCTATAATTTTGAAACTCATACAAAAAGAATATATAATTTTACGCTAGAGTTTCAGTATTTTAGAATAAAAAACACAGTCCAGCTGAGCTGCACCCATCACAATTGGGGCCAAAATTGAATCGAGCTGTGATCCAATCGAGTTTTCTTCATTTAATCAACCTTTCTTCTCCCCATTCACTTGGTAACAACTCAAAATACAAATATATTACTTTAAGTCCTCAAACCTATTTTATTCCTGTATTTATTCAACCTCATATCAATGTCACTTACACCTAAACCTAAACAAAACCGAAAAAAAATTCAAAGATTAAGCATATCTTCTTCATACACATGACATGAAGACACCAATCTCTTCTTCCTCCGTCCCCAGAAAATCTCCACGTATATCTCCTTACCTCTTCACCTTACTAGCGTTCATCGTCTTCGTCACAGTCTTATACGGCGAAGACTTCAGTTGCACTTTCAGCTATCTGGATTTTGACAGCAAACCTGCCCGATCCGTTTCAAGAACTAGTAAGTGAATCACATGCAATAGTGAAATCGTGCATATCGTCTATTCTGAATAAAATTATAGTTGTTTTCCTGATGTGTTATGATCTTGCTAACATCGTAGATCAGTTTTTTACTCATGAATAAATAAGTATGAACAATAATTTTTCTTAATTTGTTTTATTTTTTTCAATTTTTTTGCGTAATCTTAATATATTTTTTTTGATGTTAGAGAAGAATAATGAGAAGTTGGCATTTGCGGTAGGGAAGACGGAAGAAGGGTGTGATTTGTTCAGCGGGAAGTGGGTTTGGGACGAGAAGAATCGGCCATTGTATGAAGAATCAGAGTGTCCGTACATACAGCCGCAGCTGACCTGCCTGAAGCACGGCCGGCCGGATAAAAACTTCCGGCACTGGAGATGGCAACCTCATGGCTGTTCTCTCCCAAGGTTGGATTCCCATCTCTATATCAGCAATTGAATTTTCACTGTTAACAAACTTCTTTAGATTCTTTTTAGAAGAAAATGAGAACTCAGTTGTTTCTCTATTTATTTTTTAACATTCTCTAATTAAAGCGTCATTTGGACCTTAATTTGGAACTGCATTTGGGTACTGGGAATATTATTTGTTTCACAATATGATTCATGTATAATAATTTTTATTTATTTATTTAATTTAATTTTTTATGTTCAACTTTAAAATAATAATTATTTAGTTAAATGTTAAAGATATAATAATATAATGCAATAGATGATTATTTTTTTTATTACGTTTAGAATTAGAGATATATTTCTATTTTATGATTATAAAATATCATCATATACTTTATTCTTTATTTCATTATAAATATAAATAAAATTTTGTACTATCTTTAAAAAAATATTTATTCTAAAAAAACTTTCTTTTATTTAAAAAATAATATCAAATATTTACTTTTAAAAAAATGTTATTTCTATATCAGAGCAAGAAAATTAAAGAACTAATTATCATTTTTAAAAATAATTTTTAATTATGAAACAGATGGAATATTAAACAAGTACTCTTCTTGTAAAACAAAGTTTTCTAAAAAATAAAAAATCTTTTTCTGATTGGGAAAATGTATCATTTGAGTATTTGACGACATTACATGTGAATTACGGCCGGCCTGCAAGTGCGGTTTTAACATAAGAGTAGTTAATTAGTTTAATTATTTTTTTCTCCCTCATTTAGCGTCATGTACTTATTTTTCTCTCCCTCATTTAGCATCATTTACTACGGGTTAGCTCAACGGCTAAACCTACTTTATTGATTTTGTCGAAGACTCGAAGTTATGAGTGGGACCCATTTCCATTATTTCTTTGCAGTTTTTTTTTTTTTTTTGGGGGGATAATTTCTTTGGGAGTTTAATTGTTATTACTCAATTTTTGAAAGCCCTCGGGCATAAATGTATTATATGGTACGTCGGGTGTCATGTCTAATCCTTCATTATCTATCAATCTTTTTTATTTTATGGTTTATTTATAAATATTTTAAATTTGTTTATTTTAAATTTTATGTTTAATTTATCATTTTAAAGGGATCCTAATTTTGTCTCTAACAAGGTATTACCTCAATGGTTTAGATTGAGATTCTTAGATTTCTTACGAGTCTCTCACACTGAGTTATTTTCTCATTTATTTAATTAACTGAAGCCTGAAAAAATTAATTATCACCTAAAAAATTGTTTTAAATTTAATGATAATAATAATAAAGGACAGAATGTTCTTAGAAAAAGGCTCACTACTGGTACTAACTAAGCACCAATTCAATTAGCAATAATTAAATATCCTAAAAGTTATTAATTGTTTAAACTCCTTTTTTTGTTTGGGTAATATACCTTCTTGGGGAACAAATGGAGTATTTAATTCAGATAAAAATGCAGTAATTGATATCACTAGTAAATTTTGATATCATCAATTTCTATCTCAAAATGTTGATGTTGCCCACAACAATTGGAATTCAGATCACATGTTTCATTCTATGTTCCATTATCTGTTTCATTTTAATCCAATAGTCCATCAATTTTGTATTGTATAAAAACTTTACTATTAAATATTAAATTATATATATATGTATATATATAACCGTTAGGTTATAGTGAATCAGAAAATGGTGTAGGGGATGGAACAAAATATTTGAATTCCAACAATTGATCAGAATCGAAGCATGCATATATGATATTATTCTTGTATGGCAATATGTATTTACAGTTTCAATGCTACACTAATGCTGGAGACACTTCGAGGGAAGAGGATGATGTTTGTTGGGGATTCCTTAAACCGGGGCCAGTACGTCTCCATGATTTGCCTTCTCCATTCACTTATCCCAGAGAACGCCAAATCCATGCATACCAAGGGTTCCCTTACCATTTTCACTGCCAAGGTTATTTTTTTAATTTTACTTAATATATATATATATATTAATGAAAAATCATTACTCCGACAGTCATAAAATCAATGTCACATTCAATTTTTTTATTTTTCTGCTGTAACCCTAAATGATTGCCTTTTTGTTTTCCAAATAATTGCATTTCAATTGTTCAAAAAAAAAAAAAAAAATTGTGGCATTCATGGTGAGACGGAAGTTGTAGGTGATGCATTTTAACAAACATGCATACACGTTTTTTTAAGATCATGCTCTAATTATTTTGTTGGTGCAGGATTATAACGCAACTATTGAATTTTACTGGGCACCATTCCTTCTTGAATCAAACTCGGATGATGCAGTCATACATCGGGTATCTGATAGAGTTGTTAGGAAAGGATCGATAAATAAGCATGGACGAAATTGGAAAGGAGTCGATATCATGGTGTTCAATACCTATCTTTGGTGGATGACTGGCCTTAAGTTCAAGATCTTGTATGCTAGCTAGCTCTTACATTAAAAAAAATATTTAAAAAAATCATGGTTTAATTTAATCTGTTTTTTATTTTTATTTTTTACCGTTTGGCATTATATTAATTTGTGTTTTATTTATTTTTATAATTATTATCATACAGGCAAGGGTCTTTTGATGATGAGGTACAAGATATTGTAGAGGTATCAACAGAGGACGCTTATAGGATGGGAATGAAAAGTATGTTGAGGTGGGTAAAGAAGAATATGGATCCAAAGAAAACAAGGGTCTTCTTCACCAGCATGTCCCCTTCTCATGCAAAGTGAGTAGTGTGTATATTATCACATCGTCTGAATCATTTGTGCCTCAAATCATTAGAATTAATTACTTTTATTGTTGTCATCATTTTAGGCATGCTAGAATTGCTAATCATTAAGAGCAGTTAGTTTTTGAGAAAACATAAATTATGTCCGTCTAAACACTAAACCTTAATACGCGTAAAATTCTTACATAGCTCACAAGACTATCACAAATAATATGATCTAAAAAGAATTAGATGTATCTCTATTTATATATGTCGTGACCACTCCGACTTTTGACCAAGTCCAAATCTTACTTTTATCTGGGCACACGTTGGCAAGAGCAGATTTACCTGAAACAAGGGCAACACGGGGGGTGTGGTCCCTTGTTCCCCTCTCCAATGTTTAAGTTAGTTGAGATTAAGATGGTAATCTAAATGTTAAGTACGAGAGGGTGAGATTTACCGGTGTATTTTTAGAGAGATTTTGCTCTAGTGAGTTTACCGGTAAGTCTGTATTTTTGCATAGTATTGGCTCTCGTTTGTTGAATTTTCCCCCTTCCCCCTTATTTGTAGAGTTTGTCTTGGCCCGCAGCTCGATAAAGTAGGCATGGCGTGTCTGCTTTCAGTTGACAGCAGGTATGACATGCCTCCTCCAAGTTGACAGGGCTGCAGGGTTGATTGGAACCGCTTGAGAACTTGTTTTGTGGCATTCGGGGAGTTTGACTTGGACTAGTCAGAGTCAGGCTTGATCGACGGGGTGGATTGGGCCCGCTGCCTGGGGAGGTCTAAGCCCAAGGCACATAGCTTAGTCCCTGACGGTGAGAGTCTGGCTGGATTGAGGCAGGCACGAGACCATTCGAGGGCCGATAACCGAGCTCGATCCTTCCGGATGTCGAGAGCCGGACTTGATCCTTTTGGATGTCGAGAGTCGGGCTCGATTCTTCCGGACGCATAGGGCCAGACTCAATCCTTCTTTGGGTGAAGCGAGTCGTTGTGCCTTGAGGATGACCGGTCGGGTGAGCTGCCAAGCGAGACGCCACGTTGCCCTAATTAGGGCTAAGGTGAAAACCCTAACCCTAATTTGAGACGATCTCCATCAATATATTAAGCAAAAAGATTACTTGCTTTGTTTTCTACTATCGACACTTGCGTTTAAACTTTCAAATATATAATAAGAAAAAATATTTGTCTAAAAGTTAATTATTTAAAATTCACTTATATATAACTCACAAACACAATGTTTAGGATCCAAATG
>JAUMHB010094536.1:0-10799 GCA_032359685.1 Pittosporum tobira
TAGACAAGGTGGTGTAATTATGTAATATTAAGTTATGGTATTTGCTTAATATGCAATGATGTAACTTAAGGAGATTCCTGTAAAAGTAAGCTCACAGGTGAGTGGGTATTCACTCTATGTAGAGAGTCATTTACTAGTATTCTAGAAAGTATGATGATATTTTGGAATCTAAGTTTGTTACATGATAATGCGGTGGCTTCATACAAGTCGAGGCATATCAGTATAAAACATGACTATGAAAAAAGTGCTAAATCATTAAAATGATATAGTCATTGTTTATGTTAAAGACCAAAGATAATTTGGCAAATCCCGGTATAAAAATCCTAGGTAGGGATATATGGAGGATTTCCATTGAGATGAATAGGGTCTAAAGTTTTTGTAGTGAGAGTTAACCTGCAAAAGCAACCCAATTAGGTATAGACTAATCATCTATGATACTAATTCAATGGCAAATTTTTTGCAGTAATAACCAGGTTATGCACTTACATAAATAAATAAATAAAATATATTTTTATTTTTATTCAATCTCAAGGTCAAGTGCATGTTTGTATGGGAGGTAAATGGAGAGTATGATAATTCCTTTAAGTATAATGATTCATTTAATGAGTCTAAGTCTCAAAGGAAGATGTAAGCCATACAAATGCATCTATTAGACTCACCTATATAAGAGAGGGAAGTGGAGGCCGCTTCTACGAGATTTAAAAACTTGTCTCTAAGTTCTCTTATGAATTCCTAAGATGGAACACATGGCCTTAAATGTATTGGATATATGTAAAATCATATGAGGTATAGAATATGTTTAACACCAACGGTTGTCATATATACGAATCATAATTCAAATCTAAGTCTATTATGAATTCAGGTAATTCGTGGGTGCTAGACTATGTAAGACTATGTAAGGTTCAATTCGAAAGACACCTATACTTATGTATTCTATACCTAAGGAATGAAAGAAGAATGTTAACCGGTAAATGTCAGGTGATTATGAAAATGGGAGGAAATTGTTGGTGATTTTCAAAATTATCAATAGTTTAAAATTAGTAAAATATGTTAATATATTTATTGCACATTTTTGTAATAAAAAGATGTATTTGTTTAATAAAATAAGACATATCATTAAGTTAAAAGGTGCAATGAATATGTGTTAATATAGAGTGGATGTGTCTATTCATATATGGAGTAGATATATCTATTCATTCATGTCTCTTCAAAGGGATGTGTAAAGCCTATAAAAGGCTAAGGACCTCATTCTAAAAAGATCAATCCAAGTAACTCATATTTCACATATGAGTGGATTCACTCCTTTAAATATTTCTAGTACTTGAAATATTTAATATTTTTAATTTCTTCTCTTTTGATTAAATATTAATTATGCACTTAATATTTAATGAAGATTAAGTTCCTGACCTGTCTTATCTTGGAAGACAATTCGCTGTCAACCTTGTGCAGTATATAAGGGGCGAATATTGTCTCAAGATGGATTGTGAGATTTTATTATTATTTTTATTTTTGGGCATTTGAAAAAAGAAGAAGTAATAAAATAAAGATAAACTAATATTGTTTGTAGTTGATTTTCTAAATATCAATTCAAAGTAAATTGTTGTTTATTGTCAGTTCTTCAGTTTGTTCATAATTTACTTTACATGTAGAGAGGGGTGAAGTAGCATGAAAATTCGGAAATAAGTATTTCAGGCATTCAACTGGACAGATTTATATATTTCAGTTAACCGGTAAAATAGTTGCTTCAGAATATCACTTTATACTTGCAAAATTATACTCTTAACTGATAAAATCTAATTTTTGTCCCTAGGCACATGACCCCTCACAGGCCTGTTAAAATCTGTGCTTCTACAATAATCCTCTTGCCTTTTTCTGTATATATTATGGCTTTTTTTTTTTTAAATGCTAATTATAAGCCATGAAAAGAATAAATATGTGTAAATTATAGCTAAAGTTTATTAATTAATTATAAAACTTTGATTTTTTAATACTTAATTTACTATTAAATATTACTATTTCATTTCATTTTTGATTTGTTTTAGAGTTATGATCCAGGTATGTATGTTGTGCAGGCCACCGAAATAGTTTGAGTCGGATGAATAAAAAATTTAATTTTTAGTCTCGAGTTCGAGTTAGATGAAGTAGATTATGTTGAGAGATCTCGTGTCACACAATCCGTGAGTTCAATACGACTCGAACTGAATTCGTCGAGACAAATGAAAAATTAAAAAACTAAAAAAAAAAAAAAGTTTGTAGTGCAGACCATGTTTTATGGTAGAATGCAGCTCCTATTTTCAACATTTATGAAAATGTAAAAAGTAATAAATAGTAAATTATAAATAACTCACTCCTCCAGCCGCAAATTGACCCTCCAATTCGATTACATATATATATATATTAGACGCATAGTATCCATCTCGCTCGGCAAGCCGTTCCGCCAACGTGGTTATTGCATATTTGGTTTCTGACCTCACCTTGTGGGCTGTAACCGTGTGCTGGCTTGGCTTCATTAAATTAAATAACCATATGTTTGTGAGTTTCTCCCTCCCATATTCGATTTGTTGTAGAAGAAAATCAAGCAAGCATGACTGCAGCGAGATTGATAGTGTTTCCCATCAAAGGACGGAATTGGTGTTTTAGCAGATCCATGATCCAACACCTGACGTCGGAATCACAATCTGCTCATCATATTCCTTCCTCATTAAAAGACCTCTGGACCAAAGTTTACTCCTCCAAGGACAAGTTTACGGCCTCCAATGCCGAATTACTTATTGATTTCGCTGCTGATAAGGTAATTAAGCTGCCCCATTCTCGTTTATCTTTTCATATGTTTCTATGGTTTGGTTTATATAGTACATTATTAGTGCCAGGCTACTAGGGCTGAACAATCTACGGGTGGTCCGACCTAAGTTTTGATTGAATTGACGACCTAACTCATATACCAATTAGATACTCAATGTTTGAAAAAGGGCTTAATGAATGGGACTTGATTCAGTGTTTCAGTACGGGAGAAGATGGAAAAGAGCCCACAATCAATTCATGTTGAAACTACTTTATTATTAACTATTTGACAAAATGACGGGCCCTATACTGTAATACACCCTCGTCCTAAATCAGCTATCCCTATACTGTTCATAAACCAACTGCGATTCTAATACATAACTAGAGAGGTCATAGATCAAAATAAGCTACATAATATTATAGAAAATTATAGGAATTTCTTGTTGGACCCTTTGGCATGACTTCCAAGGCCTTTACATTAGTTCAATCACATTTAGCTGGTTTCTCGTGTCAATTCTCATTTGTTGAAAAGAACTTGACCCATAGAATTTGAAGTATGACCAGAAGAATAGCATACAAGGAAGGAACACGCTGAATCACCAAAGAGTTCTTTGACATTCAAGGTTTGGCATGTCGATGGCATAAGTCAGAATGTACTTTCTTGGATTTGCACTGCCACTTCTGGCATATTGAAAGTGGCAAGACCACACACATTACATTTTATGCAAGCCTTACCAACAGAAAAATTGACCCAACATCGTCTAGCAACTGTACCTTTCTGTTGGTACTCCACGCTATACACCATATAGCTTGGGATGCGGCTCAAACCAAACAAATTTCTTAATCCTTTGGAACAATATTGGTATTTTTTTTTTGAGATGCACTCATTGTTTATAGTCCGAAAGGTACAAAGTGACATATCAAAGCAGCATTCATGTATTCACATCATTTCGGGTCTGCACAGTGAGTCCTCTCCAAATATATGCTTTAAACTTTTGCTCTCCTAGAAAAAGAGGGTTACAGCTCTATAATCTATATATAATAATCCCATTAAACATCTTAAACCGACTATGATTTTTATGATAGCCACAGAAATTAAAAATGAAAATAAATTTCATACCTGTAATATAGCATGAGCTTTTCAAGCCTTTCACGTTTATGGACTTGACATGCATCCCTGACCTAATTCCTCAGCTACATATGAACACATTAGAATTAGCTCGACTCAAATTTGTTCATTAAGCTGATTTTTTGGAGATTGTGAAACCCCATAACTGGTCTCGGACCGGATTGCAGACTTACTATATATAGATGTACTTATGGTTTGTGTATGTGCAGATGAATAGAGCTTGGACTGCTTTGGAAAAGGCGCCTGCTGGGAGTGTGAAAAACAAGATTCATGGGTAAGTAAGTAAAACATAACTTCCTGCTATTTGTTATGCTTAATCTGAAACTGGGGATTGAATATTTATGGAGTTCTGTTTGTTAACCCTGGTTTTTTTAGCTTGGGCGTACGCCTTTTGTCTCGTGTTAATCCCTCGGAGATTTTCCTGAAATCTATTTCCAAGGAAGTTACAAATGTTGAGATTATGTACCCTTCGAGGTCTGTTTTCTTTCACCTTTTTACCCTCAACTGTTTGATGTCTAATACATTTTTCATCTTGCATAATCTACTTAAGTGCCTGAAGTACTGAGTCCGTCAAAAATTGTGCATGAATATGTTTACTCAAGTTCTATTTTCACATGCTATTATTCATGGAAGCGCTAAAGTTAAGAGTCACTTGGTTGTGATTAATATATCATATATGCCACCTTGCCAAATGTGATGAAAGAGGATAAAAGACTTGGATCTTGTTGACTAAATTTAGGATATTGAATATTTAATGGAAACTGAGGAGGGTTGCATCAGGTGTTGCTAGCCAGCTATAAGAAAGATTTAGCAATTTCCTATGAAAATTGAGTTGAGTTGAGAATATTTAATGGAACATAATAGAAGATATCTGTAAGAGATTAGTAGTTGACTATAGTCGCAGACTCAGCCAGATGGTTATGTATTCGCTATTCACTGATAAATAGGTCTTTCGCATGAGTAAGGCCTCCAAGTTTTACTTTTATGAATTTCTTCTAAATAGATTTCTGTGACTCTGTTATTCTTCTGACACTAAGTTTGTACCTGGTGATTGGTATACCCTTATACTTTTAAGATGTTCTCTATATACTTCGTGTTCAGTTAATAGGATCCTTAATATTTACGGGTTTCCAAATTGTGTCAAATAGTATGTTGCTTTAATATACTGCCAGTGCTAGTGCTTGTGGTGCTGGCCGTTCTCTATTACATAGCAGAACTTCTACATGAAGGAGAAAGATATATTTTTGAACAAGTATTCATGACCAGTGTTAATACATTTTAATTATTGTTTTATCATTTTCTGAGTATTGGTATCTAGTAAATAGTAATCATGTTTCAATAATTGCAGTTTAAATGCAAGACTCGTTCGCCGAAGATTACGACACCTTGCCTTGAGGTAATTTTAAATTGTTAGTATTTCTCATGTTTTAATATCTGCAGTTCTGCACTAGGAGTTGCAATCTGATATTATGTTTATTGTTATAGCTGTTTATTGATTACGGCTTTTGTCTCTTGCATTTTCATTAAATATGAAAATTTTCATTACACTTATAGTTATGAACCATGTTTGCCTAGATCAGTGACCCAGAGTTGTTTGTTCATACAATCACAGGCATGCTAATGTATAATTTGTTTTTATTTTTCTATGCTAGTCAGTAATGTAATATTATATCTGTAATGCGGAAATTGAGCCATACATTTTGTAAAATACATTTTCATCGATTTTGATTGTATGGTAGGGTAGAAGTGGGATAGAAGCTTTTAGAAATATTGTCTATTCGGTTAAACCTCGCCTTTTATGGCCCTCATGACTCCTTTATGATGTTGGATCCTTCATTTGCTGATGCATTTTCTAGTATATCTCTGAGGAGCGACTTTTAACTATTCATAGAAAAAAAATAAGGGAAAAAAAAAAAGAGCATTCAAATTATAGCATGTGGTTGTTTGAAGCATAGAAATTGCAATAACAAACTGTTGACTGTCATTATCAGGGGAACTGTTATGCATAAGAAGTACTTCTACGGATCAGTTTCCTTACTTCCCGTTAGCAGTGTCTTCATGGTACATATTGTTTTTTCTCTGAAGACGTCAAATTCACTTTTTGATTATTAGCAATAGTCTAATAAGCTTATTTTGAAATTTATAATATAGGTTTTACCTTTGCCAAACATCCCATTCTTTTGGATCTTATTCCGTACCTACTCTCACTGGAGAGCTTTACAGGTGCGTCAAGTTTCTTTTCGTGTCGGTTCTCATTTATTATTAAGTTTATGTTGATTTCTTGAAATGCTAATAACATAAGTTACAAAAGGCTACTCATCAAAAAGTGGAGACTAGTAGTATGTATGACCATATCATGTCTTTTTGTCACAATCTTGGCCCTATGCCTTTTTCACCTTGAAGCTCATCACACAGAATTACTACCGACTCTTAGTTATGAGTGTATGAGCAGGCCAGCTCAAGTTGACATTTACACATGATGTTCTATGTTGTACTACTTTTATCTACCACATCTAGTCTATCTGTATCACCTTTTGCCCACTTCACCATCCTTATTTATTCGCCACACACCCTGCCAATATATAATGAACTGGATCTGAAGCATTCCATGTTGCAAGTCTTGGGTCCTTAAGATAGAGATGCAGCCATCATTCGGACACTTCTGGGGCATTAATATCCTGGGGCAAAGTTACTGTATTCTCATCAAGCTCAGGACATCTAGATTTCGTGATTACCTCAGATATTCTTTTGCTTTGGATCCATTCTCTTTGTGCTGCTTCTTCTTCTTTTTTTTTTTTCCCCAATTTATAGTCTTCAAAATTAGACATCTCCCGAGTAACTTTTGTTCTTGTATGTTGCCATTCTTGGTTCCCAAAATTGCCTGTCCATTGCTCTCTGATTGTGGTGTTCTTTTATATGGAATTAGTACTCTTGCATATATTACTACTACCATTCATTTGAATAATCCTAAACCTTTTGTTGGTAGGAATTATCTTCTTTTAGCGTGTTGGGAACTGCATAAACTCACTAGTTTGTAATATGTTGGTTTCAGGGAAGTGAGAAACTTCTTGAACTAGTCTCAGATTCGGAAAATCTCAAGTCTTCTGCTGCCACAGTGGATGGAGGGACTACTATGACTTCGGATGCTGCTAACACCAGACAAGAAAGTCGTCCATGGGTAGAGATTTTCATCTCTTTTTCCATTTTTGGGATACATTCTTGTGTGCTCGCTTGCATCCACTGATCCATCTGTTTGGTTCCTAAAAATATTATGTTTTCTTTTTTCTTATTGGATTAGGTGTTGAAACCGTCAAAAGAGCTTGAGGAACTTCTTCAACGTGGAAATGTCGATGATGGTCTCAGCAAGTGTAGTATCTCAAAGATCTGCAAGTCCTTTGATTTGAACACAATGGATGTTCTCAAGTACCACCAGAATTCATTTAACTAAGAAGAGTAGGGTGTTCTAGTCTATCTGGTGCTGGTACTAGGAGCCAGGATATCAAGTTTCATTCGAAGGTGAAAGAGAAAATGCATTTTTTGATTATTGTTATTATTTTAGTTCTAGAAAATGTAAGCACTTCATCCATGACGTTCCAGACCCCCTATAAATTTAGAGAGAGTTTTCTTGAATATTTTCGTTCGTCGAAAATGCTGGACTTGTTTCTTGCCCTTCCATTGGTTGCGACAACTGACTTATTTTACAAGTAAAAATTTTATTTGCGATATCTTTTCTTCAATAGCAAATTTTGGTCTTAAAATTTGATAATGATAAAAGGATTTGGAAAATTATTACCTCCTCCATCTAAGAGGCTGAAATTGAACCCGAAGGTTTGCGTTCGATCATCCTTGCTTGGCTGGACATTTATGGTTAAAAAAAGGTTATACGTAGTGCATGATGTTTTTGTTAATAGTAAGAATTTGAGGAAGGTTATATGTATATAGTCTTATATTTATCAATTTTTTTGTTCTAATTTGAACACGTGACTAATCATTTTTAATTAAATAAAATTTTAAAAAAATTGACAAAAAATAATTATAGTTATAATGGTCAAGACAACATATTTATTCTTAATAAAATTGTAAAATATAATAAATTGATATAAATAATATTAGTGGCATGGAAAAAGTAACAGATATCCGACTTACCTTGTATCAGTGCAGCAAATGCCCAATTTTAGGAACATAAATAAGTTGAAACGAATTTAAATTCAACTCTAATTAATTAAATAAATTTTTAATGGGTTGAGTCTCAATTTTTCATGAATAATTTAAATTTTTTAATATTATTGAACCTAACTTGAATTTTTATTTTTAAACTCAAACAACTCCTTAAATTAAACAAATTTTTTAATAAGACCGAATTAAGTCTGAACCGACCCTGACTCCTTTAACACCGGTTCCCTAGTTACATTATATATATCATATTTGACATAATTTATTTCAGAATGATTTAAAATTTATTAATTACTTAAAATAAGTTATAAATTGAAAAAACACACACATATTGATCAATTTCCTTAAATAAACTGAAAATACTGTTATGTTTAACTTATAATTTTTTAAAATTAATAAAAATAAATAATTTAAAATTAATTTATTTTTAAAAATAAACTATAATTAAATATAATAATTAATTCTGAATACGCTAAAATTGGAACTTATCGATTTCCGTCACGTGCTTGTCACGTGATACTATATAAAAACAAGTACATAACACTGGTTTGTTTTGCAAGATAGAGTTGCTTCTGATAAAGTCGCGAGCCAGAAGTAGTTTTCAGATAATTCTTTCAAGTTTTGGTTGCATAGATAGATAGGTCTCAAGGGGGAAGAGAGAAGGAATCGAAAAGATCAATCGATGGCTGAAGATGAGATCAAGGACGGGAAGAACCCTAAGCCTCTTGATGAAGACGATATCGCTCTCCTCAAGACTTATGTACAATCTCTCTCTCTCTCTCTAAAATACAATCTCTCTGTATAAAACCCTAATTTCGCCGTTTCATTGAATATGCGGCTCTCCTATTATTTTAACGCTCTTCATAAGTCGATTTTATGCTACCTGTATCTGATTATCTATTTAGATTTTGGAAAAATCTTTTATTGTTCTTTTTTCTACAAGCTAAGAAATATGCTTCACTTGAAACGAATTATCACTTTACTTATTTTGAGCAAGATTTTACCTATTTGAGCCTCAATATCTGGAATTTGGATTCTAAAAGACTGAAACTTTGTAAATTCCACTTTTTTTTTTTGATTAAATTAGTGTTTTCTTGGTTTTCTCTCCTGTTTTCCGAATTGATTCATCTTCCCAATGTAATGTATTTAGCTTTTACAAAAAGAAAATAAACTTGGTGAAAAGTAACTACCTGTATGTTACTTGAAGGTGTTATTAGCTTGTTGTTAGTATCATTGCCTTCAATTATTGATAGTGGTTTGTTGAGTGAATTGGATGAATGGAGTAGATTATAATCTAAGATACTACTAGAAAAACCTCAAGGTTGTGGCATTGTTGTCTGTAATCAGTTATATATATATATATTTTTAAACATATATATATATATATATCAATACAAGGCAAAATAAGTACTTTTTCCTGATGTTATTTGAGGTGGTGTTTTATGTCAATGTCAATTATTGATAGAAAATGAATAGTTTGCATTTATAATCTACTTCATGTGCATTATATATATATATATATATATATATATATATATATATAATTACAGAAGCAACATAGCACCAGTGTGGCCTAGTAATGCTCATATTTGTTGCTTTCATCTATGTAAATTATTCCTCATGACTTAATTTGAACTATGGAATAATTTTTGCAGGGATTGGGGCCTTATTCCAACCCCATAAAGAAAGCGGAGAAAGAAATTAAAGAAATGGCTAAAAAGATCAATGATCTATGTGGTATGTGTTACATGCCCTTGTTCCAGCTGTTATTTGTATATTGTTCCAGCTGTTATTGGTATATTGTGGAAGCATCTATTGTACTGTGAAAGAACTGACATCCTTTTCTAAAAATTTATCAAAGTTACTTGCCTCTCTTAAAGCTTAAATTACTTTATAATAACCGGTCTGTCAATGATTTGTTTACTTTGGAACTGCTGGTCTTTCTTGCATCAGTTATACATGTATTTGTGTTTTGATTAGTAGGTAATCATTGCTTTTATTTGAAAATGACCTTCACTTTATACAATAGGAATTAAGGAGTCCGACACTGGTTTGGCTGCGCCCAGTCAATGGGATCTTGTTTCTGATAAGCAAATGATGCAGGAGGAGCAACCTCTTCAGGTGCGGTGTTCTTGCCACTGATGGAATTAAATGTTTTAATTCTATTTCTAGGCATTGAGTTGATGACTATTGTTTGCAAGCAGGTTGCACGATGCACAAAGATAATCAACCCGAACACGGATGACGCAAAATATGTTATAAATGTTAAGCAAATTGCAAAGGTAGGTTTTTCATGGACCCGTTGGAGACTTTTTTCCCTTTCTTTGTGGAGGGAGACTATGACTAAAGAGAGATTGTAGATATTGGCTGCATTTAAGAAAGTCTCATCTGAATTGCGAAGCAACCCTTGCTCCTTCTCTTCCTTACTTTTACAACAAAATTAATATTTGTCTTTTTGCATATAAAAATTTCTGTTACTTGCTCTTTCTCTAAGATAGCGTCACAGTTTTAGTTGAACTTTATTCGTTAGATCTGATAATTTGAGCATCTCTCTTATTTTGGTTCTTTGTAACTGCAGTTTGTTGTTGGGTTAGGTGACAAAGTTTCACCAACTGATATTGAGGCCGGCATGCGTGTTGGGTACTTCCTCCGGGGGGGGGGGGGGGGGGGGGGGGGGGGGGGGGGGGGGGGGGGGGGGGGGGGGGGGGGGGGGGGG
>JAUMHB010094547.1:0-10799 GCA_032359685.1 Pittosporum tobira
TTTTATTTTTTCCCAACATATTATACTGTTAAAAATGAATAAATTTCATAACATTTTGAAAATATTGGGTTCTTACAGGAATTATCAAGGATTTAATCAATAACCTAATAGGCCCAAGATTAGCAGAAGTGAGATATCCTCCCATACTTGATGACAAATTGGGCAGAACCCAATTGTTCAAACTAAAGTAAATCAGATCATGTGTCTCTCTTTGCTGGAGACGAACAACATATATTCAAACTTTCTTTCTTATTTTCTATCCAAATTTTTTTACATAAATGTTAAAAATTGTGATGACAACAAGTTCAGTAGCAACGACGACAACAAAAGCGACTATGGTTTATGATAGGCTCTGATACCATATTACAGTTTATATAAAAATATAAACAATAAACATAATATAAGAAGAATCATATAAGAGGAATCCTTACACTGAAACAATATAAGAACAAAATTATATTAATATGACTTAAAAAACTTGATACACAAGAGACCTTTATAAAGACTTATTTTAACTTGGAGACTAAGACACTTAATTAAATTAACTTGAAAACTAAAAATTCTATAATAACTTGGAAACTAATAATACTAATTAATAAAGGACTCTAACTCTAAATAGGAAACCACAAAGGACTCTAACTCTAAATAGGAATCCATAAAGGACTCTAACTCTATTATTATGTTAACAAATTCTAACACTTTCAAAAGAAAGAGTTTTCAAGTATGGACATCTATCATCGATGTACTATAGGATAGTAGTTTCTAATATCATATGCAGTTTCATAAGTTACATCCGTAGAATTTATAAATGACACTGCAATTTCAACTCTTACTCATATGTAAAATCAAGTCAGACGTTCCTCAAAGTAAAATTATTACCCGTCTCAATTTACCCTATTTTCATCCTTTACCATCAGAGAGCAGCGAGTTATAGTTACCTTGCCAACAGTAGCTGCTGATTAGGGTTGTTTGAACCAGGCTCCGTAGGACTTCATTTGATGGTGTATATCTCCTACAAGTTTATATAGTTATGTTACTGTTAATGCATGGATGACTCCATAGTCCATACTACCTAGCTCCATCCCATAATAGATGCCCCCATTTAACTTTTACAGTCAAATAGAATAACTTTGAAATCCATCGACCACACAATCTTTAAAATTTATAGACAGCTAGACTTTGCCAAAAGAGCATGTGTTTGTGTGTGTGTGTTTAACTTTTAATCTTAAAATTCGTTAATTGACCTCAAAATTAAAAAAAATGTGGATGTGATGAAGGTACGTAGTAGTGTAAAAGCCGCGGGAGGTGTCATGAAACCCCAACATCTATTGATCTTAATGGGATATTAATCGAACATAGATAAATATTAATTATTTTTTAACATTTAATTAATCTATCTAATTTTTAAAAGATTACCTAAGATTTAAATGAGAATTAATTACAACTAGACGGATATTTTTAAAACGGTATTGTTAAGTGATTGTTTACATAATTTTTCAGATATTTTTAAAACGGTGTTGTTAAGTAATTGTATTTTTAATTTTTCAAATTCACCGAACGTAAGTTGGTGAGTTAGCTATGTTCCAATAGTGTTTTGCCATGTATAGAGTGGTCGGTTGGGATTGTACGAGGACCCTGATCACAAAAGAATTCTCATACTTGATAAATGCTAGTTTTTGAATTATAGGGAAGTATGTGCAATGTGGAAGTGACCCCGGAATATTAACTAAAAGTGAAATATAAATTTCTTTGACTTTATTGGTATTTTCCTCTCCTAGAAGGGGACTTAGTTTATTTATTTATTTTGTTAAATTAGCCTTTTTTGAATTTATACTATTCTTTACGTATATATGTGCCAGAATTATAATTGTAAAAAATTATATTAATTGCACTACAAACTCTAATATCCTTATGTTTGAGAACTTAAATAAATTTAATTAATTATTAATTATAAAATTGATTAATTTAATTAAAAAATTTAATACATGCAAGTTTTATACAGTAGAACGGATAGAGCACCAAGGAAGAGTCCCTTTTTCTTTTCTTTTCTTTTTGTTTTGGCTATCTTACTCTTCCACTTGGACAGCATAGAAAAGGCTGGAGAAACCCTGAACACTAGCTAGATTCACATTTATTGTCGATTAATTTTTGTTAATGTGTGGATCCAAATGAGAAAAAAAAAAAAAAAAATCTTCATTCCTCTAGTTTAGTAAATATCAGTCAGTTTTAAAATATAAGAGTTTAATTAAAATATACTGTAAGATATAAAATATAAGATATTTGTTATGATATATTATTATATTTAAAATAGTTTATAATTTACCGTTTTAATATATATATATATATATATATATATATATATATATATATATATACGAGAATTATATAAATTTATGTCAATTTGTATTTTAAAATTTCTAAAATTGACTTTTCACTATTTCACTAAGAAGATGTCAACATTTTATGATGTTTTGAAGGATTACATTTTGTTTACGAATATAGCTCGCAATTAGTATTATATTATGATCCTTTCCCTCCAACTACAAATTTAAGTGAATTGTTCTGACTCAACCAACTCATCAAATTTGAACATTGTGAATGACAATTGTTTAATTATCGAGTCAAGCATAAATACGAATTAAGTTTGAATAATTTAAAATTTTTAAACGAATTACATCAAATATTAATAAAAAAAATAATTTAATAAATTTCAAATAATTAACGAAACTTTAAAATATATTCATATTCTACTCGTTAATATTTCGAATCAAGTTCGAATCGGACTTTTAACCGAGTGATGTCAATTTAGTCCCGAACTGTTTGGTTCTATTTTCAACCTTAAATATCATTCAATTTTAAAAAATAAG
Source organism: Pittosporum tobira (assembly GCA_032359685.1). Taxonomy (NCBI): domain Eukaryota; kingdom Viridiplantae; phylum Streptophyta; class Magnoliopsida; order Apiales; family Pittosporaceae; genus Pittosporum; species Pittosporum tobira. Next base: position 2,868 of record JAUMHB010094547.1, read on the forward strand.
AGTTTAATTAATTTTTCAAAATAAATTTAAGTATTTGTAAATTCAAATTAATATACATTTATCTGAATATTTTAAAAAAATATTTATTACAATATATTATTGTATTTGAAATAATATATATATATATATATATATATATGTCTATCTAAAATTGACTTTTCACTATGAAGAAGTCAATTTTATGATGTGAATGATTACATTTTGCGTACGAATTATAGATCGCTATTAGTATTTTACTTATGATCCTTCCCCTCCCACAACTTTATTTAAACTACTAAATTAAGTAAATTATTCCATGACTCAACGAACTCATCAAATTTGGACATCGTCAGTAACATCTGGTTTGAGAATAGAGTCTCTAGCAGTCTGAAGTCTTCGAAGAGCTTCTCTCATGCTTATGCGTCCATCAGGAGAATCATTGGTGCAAGATAGCCCAACACCAACGACTGTGATGGCGCAATCAAGTTGCGCCTCTTGGCGAATAAGCAACTGAGGGTCCAGCACTCGTTGCACTTCGAAAGGAAAAGCTATTTGCACCCATTTCTTTAAGCTTAGCCCTCCTGAAAATCCCCCATCAGTTGGACTTTTCCCTGTAAAAAGCTCTAGTAACATTATGCCATAGCTGTACACATCTCCTGCCGTCGATGATTTTGTTCCCATGCCATATTCTGTACATAAAAATCAAATCGTAAACAGAGCATAAGACTCTGAACCTATTACGTGCTTGAACGCATAGAAATGGATTTCTTTTTGGAGGTGTACATGTGCGTGCTGCTTTCATTCAATAAAAGAGTGGTTATTTCTCAATTTTTATTCAGAGAAATAGTTTATGATACATTCTCATTCTATCACCACTAAATTAAATATTCATTATTTTAGAAATAAACATGAATAGATATTCGCAATTTTATAATTGGTAATCATTTTGTGAGACACGAAGTAAAACACTTATTACACCAACTAAAATAAGAAAACTTGATGATAAGTACCTGGAGGTATGTAACCGATGGAACCCTTGAGCACATGCATAGAGCTGACAGATTGATCTCCAGTTCTCTCAATCAACAACCTGGCAAGCCCAAAATCTCCAATCTTTGCAGCCATGGATTCATCCAAAAGAACATTACTAGGCTTCAAATCACAATGAACGACAGGATTCTCACACTCATGGTGCAAATAATTTATGCCACAAGCAACATCAATTGCCACATTAAGTCTATCTAAAATGTCCAACCCCTCTCCATATGCATTCCTTCTCTTCCCCTTAATCCAATCATCCAAGCTCCCATTGCTCATGAACTCGTATACTAGAGCCAGAAACTCCATGTTCTTGAAATCGATACTGGAGCATGAGGTTATTAGTTTGACCAGGTTCCGATGCCTCGCGTACCTTAAGGCTGCACATTCTGCCAAGAAACTCTTCCAAGATCCGTTGAATTCATTATCAAGAACCTTAACCGCGATAGCTATTCCTTCTCTAAGGCATCCTTCGTAAACAGATCCAAAACTCCCTTGCCCGAGCAGATTTTCTTGGTTGAAATTTCCAGTTGCAAGGCGAAGCTCATCATACGTGACCGTTTGACGTTCCACCTTGAAGGAATCTGATGCTTCTGTAACCTTCGAGTTGCCTTTTCGTTTGAACAAGAAACCAATAATGAAATATGCTACAACTATTGCTACCGTAGTGATTGTAAGACAAATTAAGATTAATTTCTCTCGAGAGAGACCACTTTGTTTTTCACATTCAACATGCATGCAGAGCCTTGTGTTACCTTCCAGATGAACTCTTGAGGCATTTGCAAAAACGCCATCGGTAGGAAGTTGACCTTCAAGATTGTTGAAAGAGATGTTCAATGATTGCAGGACGAGCAAATTTTGTAGATCAGGAGGAACTGAGCCAGAGAGTTGGTTGGACGAGAGATCAAGAATTTCCAAACCTTTAACTCTTCCTAAAGTCTTTGGAATTTCTCCTGATAACGTATTTTTGGCCATGAACAGTTGCTCTAAGCTCTTACAATTGCCAACTGAGTTGGGGATGTTACCCGATAAACGATTGTCAGACAGATTGATAGAGGAAACACTTTGCAGCTTCCCGATTTCTTGAGGCAGCGGGCCGCTTAGAAAGTTTTTGGAAAGGTCAAGAAAGGAGCTTAAACTAGGGAGATCAAGAATTTCTTTTGGTATGCTCCCATTAAGCATATTATTAGACAAGTCCACTGAAAGAAGACAGTGAAAGTTCCTAAAAGTAGATGGAATGGTTCCCACCAACTCATTTCCGGATAAATCAAGCTCAGTCAATTTTTGAAGATTAGCTAGTGAAGTTGGGATTTTCCCATACAAACGATTTCCAGCCAATCCGAGCATTCTTAGTTCTCCCAACTGACCTATTTGTGGTGGGATTTCGCCCGAAATTGAGTTGTGGGTCAAATTAAGCAACTCTAAGCCACTAAGTTGACCAATTGAGCCAGGTATGCTGCCAGACAATTGATTTCCTCCCATGTTAAGTTTTGCTAAGCTTTTCGAAAGATTTCCTATGGACTCCGGAATTGCACCTTCTAGAAGATTACCATGAATCGCAAGGAAGTTCAGACGGGTGCTATTTTTTAAAGAATCAAGAAAACTAAGGCCATTGTCTCCAGTGTTCACGATCCTATTAGACCCAATATTATACGTTTGTAGATACGGGAGGTTTCCTAGCCCTGGTGGTACACTCCCATGCAAATAATTATGTGCCACGTGAATAACTTTTATATTTGTTAGGTTGTGCAAAGACCCTGGAATTGTACCAGTGAACTTGTTGAAGCAAAATTTGAAGAGAAGAAGATTAGGCAGATTGACCGCGACGTTGTATGGAAGATCTCCATGCAAATCATTAGACGCTAATGCTAAGGAAACTAGTGCAGACATGTTGTATATGGAGGAAGGAACAGTGCCAGTGAGATTGTTTATGCTGAGTTCAAGGTGCTTCAAATTTCGGAGTAAAGACAATTCACTAGGTATCATACCACCTAGCATGTTGGTGCCCAAGTTTAATGTAATAAGGGATGAAAAGTTACCTAGTAATGGAGAAATTTCACCCGAAAGTTGATTACCTGCCAAGTTCAAAACTTGAAGCTTAGAAAGATGGCTAAGATTGTCAGGAATTCGACCTGAAATTTTGTTTTGCATCAGGTCGAGGATCCGTAGCTCTTTGCAGTGGCTTATGTTTGGTGGTAGAGTACCTTCTATGCTGTTAAAGCTTATGTTGAGCAGCTCTAGACGAAAAAGATTACCTATTTGATTTGGAAGTGGTCCTACGAATCGGTTATTTTGAAGGTGAAGTGATCTCAGGAAGGAGAGATTGCCGATATGTGGGCTTAAAGAACCAGTTAGTGTTTGGCCTGAAAGATCAAGCCCCACCACTCTTTGCCGGAATTTGTTGCATGAAACTCCCGTCCAGTTGCATGGAGACGAGTTATGGTTCCATGTAGATAGGACATTAAGAGGATCCGTACCTATTTGCGATTTGAATGAGATCAAAGCCTCCCTGTCAGTGACAATAGACTCTGCGGAAGATGCATTTAGAAAAGTAAGAAGCGAGAAAATAAGATAGTGAAGCTTAAGTTGGAAGTGGAACTGGAAACCCATCTCTCTTGGGAAAAGTAAGCTGTGTGCTTGTTTTAAAAAATTGTGAGGAAAATGGAATACAGAATATGGGTATTTATAGGAATGAGTTTGTAAAATAAAGAAAGATCACGCATTAGAAGTAAACAAAGGATTGGTTCCATTCCAAGCCATTTTTACCAGAAAAAATTCGATCTAATCAGTCAATTTCAACTGAAAACCAAGCGCAAGAGAACACAGAGCACTCGAAAACCTAGGATGATCTTCAATCCAAATTAAAGAAATCGAAGCAATATAATTGAGAATAATCACAAGCGAATCACAGATATTTCTCAATAGGTTAACAATATATGATCCGAAAGCCTAACTTTGCGAGTTCGAAGCACAAACCTTAATCAAGAAGCAGCAGAAATCAGAACAGGAATAATGAGCTATGGTTCGTTGTCAACCTTAGCTCTGATACCATGTAAAATAAAGAAAGAGCAAGCTCCATCCTTGGAGAATCACAGAGATACTAAAAATATGGAGAAGAGAGAAGGATCCTCAATTAGAGTTCCGTATTTTTGGTGTTAACTCTGAAAAACGAATGGGGTCCAGAATATATACAATAACCATCTTTGCTAATATGCGCCTCAGTAATTCTATCCATATTTAATATACGCATACTACACCACCCCATCAAGTAATAACAACGATTGACTATTCCCAAGTATCTTTGACTTTAACTCTGCTGGTATGCTTCAAACATTGCAGCCACTGTAACTTTGGAATAGGAATCATGAGCATGGGCTTGGGCATGGGCTTGGTGCTGCACTTTACATTGTGTACTTGGGCCTTGATTGAAGGCTGCACCATATCAGATCCAATGGAGTTTGAACTCCTAACCACTCCTCTGAGAGTGCTGAGCTGGCACCTCTTCAGTTTAGCTAGAGTTCGTCCGTCAACTGTAACTTTGCAAGTCTTTCATCGCTTTATCATCTACTTTTTTACCAAAGGGCAGCGGTAAGAGGCCTCTCTCAAAAGTGGGGAGGTTCAGGGTTCAAGTCCTGTTGGTAATAGTCGTTGATGTAATTGAAAGTGTCAAATAATTTGATTATTAAAATAAATGTGTGTGAGATTTAATTATTTTTTGCTTATGAAAGAGTCAATTGTTAAAATTTGTGATAGAAATATCAAGAAAAAAATCATCTACTTTTCTTCGACTCCCTTGGTTTTTGTCCCACGAAATGAATATAAAAAATTTATCCTATTTAAAGATATATTTTTTGTGTGTTTATTCTTGAATACAATTAGTATAGTTTAGAAAATTATATCATTTTATTTTAGAAAGTCAGCATTAATTAAAATACGATTTTTTTTGTAGAATATTTATTTTATTTTATTTTTTAAGTGTGACTTTTTTTTCTTTTTTTTTTTTTTTTTTTGTTGAAAGTTGAGTAAGATGTTTTACGCTTATTTTTGGCACCGAGCTTTAACTACTAGTCAAGAACATTTTTCAACTGGGAGGTCCTACCAGCAATACTATGATCACACTCAAGTTATTGGCAGGTGTGCTAGGTTTCGAATTTTCAAATTTTAATGTACTCGGACTGGGTCTCTGATGTTATTGAAGCCACAAATTCTGACACGAAAACCAAAACTTATCAAAGAGTGGGAAAGCGTCATAAAATAATCGCTCAGTGGTAGATGATAAAGGATCTGTTTGACATAATTTATTTAAAAATTATTTTAAATTTATTTTATAATTAAAATAAATTATAAGTTAAAAAAATATATTAATTATTTTTTTTAAATAAATTGACAGTATAAGTTATACTTAATTTATAATTTTTTAAAAATTAAATTTAAAATAATTAATTTTTAAAAATAAAATATAATCAATTTCAATAAGTTAAAACAAATAGGCGCCCCAAGACCACAATATTAAAAATAGTGTGAGGAATCAAATTAAAGTTGAATTTCTTTAGCATGCAGTTACGTTGCTTCCTTCGCGGTTTCTTGGTCTCTGAATATTTATTGGTTTCACACCATTCCTTCTTTGTATGTAGAATTTCTTCAACTATGATCGATCTCATCATAGTTGGATCCCAAGTCCATGTATATTCCTTCTTGGTATATTTACATAAGACACACGTACGTTCGTATCAAATAAAATTATTAGACCAGCGATTTAAAAAATATATTAAAAAAATTAAAATTAAAAATTAAATAAGAAGATCAGGCATAAGCCAGAAAGCAAAGAATCATTTACGGAGGCACTTATTTCTTTAATACGAATTTTTTTATTAATTTTGTCTAAATGGCCTGAATTATAACTAGCTAGGACGTCTAAAATTGAAGTACGTGGTGGAGCTAACTCAGTACTCTGCATTAAAGGTCGATGACCATGAAGAAACTGCTATTTGTAAGTTATATCAAGTTGATCTTAAATATCTACTAATATCAAATGATTTAGTCAACTTGCACTCTTAGCAACAATTGGACTAAATGCCTCAGGGCCTTCCATTGATGTTAGTCTCAGGTTTGAAAATAAGTTTTCATATCAGGTTTTTCTCTGTCCCATCTATCGGTATTCCAAGATTGATTTTGGCATGAATTTTGCAAAGGACTTTAGATGCAAGTTGAATGATTTTCATTTAGGTGCATGTTTGGGTAAATAAGTTTGGGATTTTTGGACTCCAAACCTATTATTTTGCTCACTTCTGGTGCGTGCCTTTAGACTAAATAAGCCATCTTTGTGAATTAAATAAGTAAATAATATATATTTATCATATTTGTTTAGAGTCCCAAAAAATTCATAAATGTCTATCAAACATGTTCTTTGTAGACATAAAAATCACGATTATAATAAATATGTCAAAATTGGGTTCATACAAATGATTCAATTTGGGATGAGATGAAAAAATCATTAAGATAAATTTAATTGAGAGAGGGAATAGTGTAACAAGAATCCTTGTAGAGAGAGTGGGAAGAGAATTCGTGAGTATTCTTTTATTTTTCAACCCTTTCCACCAATTTAAGATACGCAACACAATTCTCAACTCTCAAGAAACTCTCAAGTTCCGATAGATGAGTTTTTAAGGTACAACCATACTACATACCACAAACTTCAAGAGACGATCAAATAAGAGCCCACCGTGTTCCTGGGCAGGCAGCCATAAGGGGGCAACCAACCATCATGAGACATCCTACAATGGACCTCCTCATGTGTAACACTCCGTATTATTTTATCTATTTATCAATTATATATAATGTAAACAAAAATAAAATAAAATAACGGTCACAATGGTTAATAATGCAGTTAGGTGACATAATCAAAATCACAAGATCAAATAAATTAAAGTAAATGAATCACTTACTTGTGAAATGACCAAAATATTCTTAATTAATAAGGTCAAATAGGTAAATTTAAGTTTGAAGCAACATTTGACGAAACGAATATCCCATTAAATCCGGAACGTCAAAATTAATAAAAAAAACGAGTGTAATATTGATTGAATTTCAAAATTAATAATTTTGAACGATTCATTTATTTATCGCTCGTTATTTTCCCTACACATACATTGTATATATACATGGAGGCTGGAGAGATCTAGAAAAAGAGAGACCGAAATAGAATTGAAGCTTTGCTACGCAAATCCAAAGAAATTTTCCATCAAAATCCAATCTTTATTACAAAATTAAAATCATCACACCATATGAAGTCTTCTCTCGAAACCACTTCACACCACTTCACACATTGCATCCGTTGTGTAGATTTTCTTAAAAGACTTATGTACTTCAAAGTCAATTGTTCAACCAAGGAAAAACAAAATATTAGGTCAAGTAATATTTCAAATAACCTAACCGGTAAAAAAAACGTATCAGATTAACACAATCTTGAAACCCTTTTTACCAAAACTGCTTAGTTTAGATTAAAAAATATTACAGAAACTACAGAGGTCAATCCTGTACCCTTTTTCCAAACATGATTCTAAAGCATTTTTTCTTCTTTTCTTGCATAAAAGCATTCCAAATCCAGAACTTCCAACCAGAAGCATGATGTAACACAATGATCACCAATCATGATGGCCAAAAGCCCCCATGATCAACATTACAAACATAATTAGGAGTTGTATGCCAGACTCGTTACGGCCAGCCTGACTCATGTATAGTTATTATGTAAGTTCCACAAAACAAGTCATCTCACTGCAAGAAACCTAAAACTATGTTTAACACTTGACAATGAACCTCCACCATCCATCCGCACATACAAGCTGCTATCATCATCACATAACTTTGGGGGGGGGGGGGGCGGGGGCTACAATCGGCAAACAAAGTAACACAAAA
>JAUMHB010094569.1:0-10797 GCA_032359685.1 Pittosporum tobira
TTGAAGTAGGGAGACTATAACCAAAGATGGAGTAGTAACTAATTTAGGGAGATTCCACTATCACAACAGAATAAAGTTCATAACTTACATGATAAACTGATTGATTTAATTATGAATGGGTAGGTGAAGTCGAATTCTTAGCACGTTTTCTCACTATTGTTAAAACCCTATTTTATTGATTTAGTATTTTTAATTTTAGTTAATTCCTTTTTATCAAAAATCAAACTTTTATCAATTAAATTAAATAAGCTAATGAATAAATCAAAGTTGGTATATAATTGAATTCAATCCTCGTGGGAACGATATTTTAACTACAATTTGATTAGTGTACACTTGCACTTTTCACCTATCAAGACGGTAATAATGTCGTCAATTGATTCAAGGCATGCTCACTTTTCATATCGTGATATTACGGTAAATGTGGTAATGTTCAGAATGAAATACTTTTAAAATTTTTAATGCTTGCTATTATGTATGTTGAATTGTACTTGTTGGGCTATTGGCTCATGATATTATGTCCCATTTCATAGCTAGGAACCCACAAGGGACTTCATCGAGACGCGGGGAGTGATTCTATGTTTAGACGAACAGTGAGAAAAGTAATTTTCTGGGGTGTTTTGTCTAACCAGACGTGGAGTGAATTTTTGATGTATATTCGTGTTATTCTCGATGCATGATTGTAATAATTAGATTAATTTATGGTTAGCACAAGAATCAATGATTGTAATGAATATGGGGCAAGCATGATGAGGGAGGGATAATCGGGTAACCCCGATTATCCAAAGGATGAGGCTGACACACGATTTCCATTGGTATTTTATGTGAGGGGAAATCAGGGCTGTCACATAGAGGCTATTAATTCCAAGCCCGAGGGTGAGCCGATCGTAGAGTAGTCTGCTGGGGGAGCTACCGAGAGGCCTGCTGGGACGCCTCTGGAGGAGGGGGAGCTGCCTATTCAGCCTTCAGCCGGGAAGCAATGACATATGCTTGGTTCACACCCCGACCGCCGATCAGCAATGTCATATGCTTATTTCACATGCCAACTGCTGATCAAGAGAGGGTGAAAAATTTCCCGCTGGCCTCTAACGAAGCTTTGAATGCCTCCAAAGCCGGGTTGTAGAAGAATATGAATAGGGCCATAGATCTCCTTGTAAACACTTGTAGTTTTTTTGAGTTTAATGAAATATAAATTCAATTTCCATTGTAATTCTTTCGAATTGTTAATAAAATTTAAATTTAAACTCCATTGTGTTCTCTCTTCTTTGCTTCCGCTCGGATGGATAACAAATCCTCATTAACTTGTTAAAATTGAAAAAAAATTCTAAGTGTTGAGCTCGGTACTTATATAAGAATTAACTCACTACAATGGTTAAAATTAAAAATTTTCACCGAGTGTTGGGCTAGAAACTTATATAAGACTTAACTCACTAAATGGTGAAAATTTTCACTAAGTAATGAGCCTGACCTTTATATAAGGCATAACCTGCTAAATGGTTAAAATTGAAAATTTTCACCAAGTGTTGAGATCGGCCCTTAACTCTTTCAAACTGAATTCGGTTGGTAATTTATAACTTATTTTGAGAAAATTAACAAGTGTAAACAACTCGGGACTTGATAAAGATTGGTAAAAACTGATAAAATCTGCCAAGTGTAAACAACTAGGCATTTTGAAAAACAGTTAAGTGTTACTTGGGAGAATGAAAGAACAAGCTTGTTTTGAAGTACCGATCGGACGTCTGGATCCTGATTTTGAATTAAATTGGGCTGTTTAATTAAGCCAAGTAACTCGGGCGACTATCCGTAGTATGCCCCCCAGTTTAACTATGTTTATGGTTTACCTTAGGCATGGTGAAACTTAGGAGCGACTGTGGGAGTAATGCCGGTTTGAGAGTTGTAATTGCCCCCCAGGTCGGGCGCATGACGCCGGCTGGGGTTAAGAATGAATAGGGATTATGTGAGAACTTATGCTCTTCGGACCAAGTGTTTATAGCCACGCGAATAGAGCATAAGTGATAATTGCTATTGGTTTATTTGTGCTTCTCGGGCTAAGTGTTTATGGCCACACGGATGAAGATTGGTTTGGTCAGTTTACTTATACTCTTTGGACCAAGTGTTTATGGTCGCGCGAATAGAGTGTATAAGTGAAACATAAGCATGAGATTTGATTGTGTGAAGACATTTTATTAATGAGAAAGTTCATCGGATATAGGCTAGTAAACTGCTACAATGTATGGTTGTGCAATGAAAATTGTCCGACCGCAGACATAAGTTCATCGGCTGTATGCGAGCGAACTGTTACAATGCGCAGTTGTGCAATGAAGTTTACCCGACGGAGAAGTCTATGGGTAGTACCTTTTCAGGTGAATGGTGTGCCATGGATTCTCTTATTCGTAGCCATCTATATCCTTGAGAGAGTATGTACCCGGATGGAGGACTGCCAAGACCAAGTAAGGGCCTTCCCAATTTGGATGGAGCTTGCCCTGCTCGGTTGGCCTGGAGGCAATGGTGGCTCCAAGAACAAGATCATCGGCCTCGAACCACCTGATCTTAACCTTAGCATTGTAATATTTTTCTATTTGCTGCTAGAGCTAGGCCATACACAGGACTGCAGTATCCCTATTTTCATCCAAGAAATCCAAATCTGCATGGGCAGCGTTATTATTGAGGATTTCATCAAAGTAGAGCTGTCGGGGGGTAGGTATTTCTTTTTCGATTGGGATGACTACTTCAAATCCTTAGTACATTTTGAAAGTTGTCTCCCTGGTCGTGGTTCGAGGGGTGGTGCGGTAGGCCCACAGGACGGTCGGCAGTTTATTATACCATTTTCCTTGAACGCCCTCTAACTGTCGGCGGATTCCATTCAGTATAATCCGGTTCATGACCTTAACTTAACCATTGGCCTATGGGTGCTTGACTGCCGCTCGACGGTGCTTGACGCCTATATCAGTTAGGTATTCTTCGAAGTTTTGGTCAATGAATTGGGTGCCATTGTCGGAGAAGAGGAGTTAGGGAATGCTAAATCTCATTACCACCTCGCTCTTGAAAAATTGCTAGCACACCTGGGTGGTCATACATTTTAGAGGCTTGGCCTTGACCTATTTGGTCATGTAGTCGACCACCACAATGACGTATCGGAAGCTCCCGAGCGAGGTTGGGAATGGTCCCATGAGGTTTATTCCCCATACTGCAAAGGCGGTGGGGACCATGATTAAGGACAGTTGCTCTGGGATCTGCCGTGGAATATTGGCATGGAGTTGGTAGGATTTGCACCTGTTGACAAAGACCTTAGAGTCTTGCAACATAGTTGGCTAGTAGTAACCAGCTCGAGTGATCCGGACGGCCAAAGACTTTCCCCCAATGTGGCTGCTGCAATTTTTGCTATGGACTTCTTCGAGGATGGTCTCAACCTGTGAAGGACTAACACATAAGAAGAGGGGAGCGATGAACCCTCGTTTGTATAGTGTGTCGTGCATCATCACGAATGAGGCTGTCTTAAACTTCAGTCTTCGGGCTTGTCTTTTGGGAGGATCGCATGGTCCAAGTAGGCAATCAACGGGGCCCGCCAGTCAAGGGCCTCGGATGCTACCAAGACTTGGGGCTCCTCAATGCTCGGCCGGTCCAAGGTATCCAGGTAAATGGCTCCTTCAAGGGTGGCTTAACCAGTTGTCGCCAATTTTGACAAGGTGTCGGCCACGGTGTTGCCTTCCCAAAGGTTAGCCTAAATGGTGTAGGAATTGAATGTAGCCAAGAGGGAGTTGGACTTTGCTAACTATTTCACCATTCTAGGGTCTACCATCGGGTAGTCACCTGTGATTTGTTGGATGACTAAGGAAGAGTCACTGAAGATCTTCAAATTCTTGGCTTGCAGCTGCCGGGCGAGGCACAGCTCGACCAATAGAGCTTTGTACTCGGCCTTGTTGTTGGTGGCAGGGAAACGAAAATAGATTGCTTATCGTACTTTGAATCCCTCTAGACTGATGAGGATCATTCCCGCCCTAGAGGCCGAGGAGGTTAAAAATCTATTGACGAAGAGCCTCCATGGTTGTATAGATTCCTCATTCGGATAGTCGGCCTTCGTAGCAGGAGATTGGGGGTTTTCTGGGAAGCCATATTCCACGATGAAATCTGTAAAGACTTATCCATTGATAGCTTTTTGTGAGATGTACTGGAGGTGGAATTGACCCAATTCGATGGCCCAGGCAACAAGTTGACCAGAAAGCTCGAGTTTATGGAGGATTTTCCATAATGGCTAATCGGTCAGAACATTGTCAGTTTTTCCTTGGAAATATTGTCGGAGCTTCCCGGACGCAATCAGAAGGGCCAGTGCGAACTTTTCCACATTGGGGTACCTGGTCTCGGTGTCTTTGAGGGCATGGCTGATGTAGTAGATCAGATGTTGTTGCCCTTGGTCTTTGCAGATGAGAACAACCCCAATCGTCCTGGGAGTAGCTGCCAGATAGAGGTACAAGTCTTCTTCCGGCAAGGCCCAGGAGAGCAGAGGTTGTGAGGCCAGGTATGTCTTCAATTTTTCGAAAGCCTTCTGACACTTGGGTGTCCATTCGAAGTTGTTGCCCCCCTTGACGGACTAGAAGAAGGGGAGGCACCGTTCAACTGAGTAGGCAATGAATTGCCTTAGTGCCGCAATCCGACCAATTAGTCTTTGAACTTCTTTGACAATCTGGGGAGGAGACGTGTTGGGAATGATTTGTATTTTTTTTGGAATTTTCTTCGATACCTCGTCTGCTAACCATGTAGCCAAGAAACTTACCAGCGCGGACACCGAAAGTGCACTTGGCAGGGTTAAGTTTCATCTTGTTGGCTCGGAGGTTGTTAAAGCATTCATGGAGGTCGGTGAGATGATCTACTTCTTGTTTGCTTTTGACGATCTTGTCATTGACGTAGTCCTCCATGTTTCGGTTGAGCTGGGGAGCGAATACCCTGTTGACGAGACATTGAAAAGTCACTCCTGCATTGATAAGGCCAAATGGTATCACCTTGTAAGCATACACTGCCTGATGTGTGAGAAAGACGATCTTTTCTTGGTCTCTCAGCCACATGCAGATTTGGTTATCTCCGGAGAATGCATCCAGGAAGCTAAGTAAGAGGTTGTCGGTTGTGGCGTCGATCAGTGGGTCGATGTTGGGCAGAGGGCAAGAATCTTTGGGACACGCCTTATTCAGGTCGGTGTAATCAATGCACATCCTCTATTTTTTGCTGTGGTTTTAAACAGTACCACGTTAGCTACCCAGTTGGCATCCTCAATCTTGTAGATGAACCCGACTTTGAGCAGCTTGTTCACTTCTTTGTCTACGGCCTGCTATAGCTCGAGGGCCATGTTTTTCCGCTTTTGTCTCACCGATTTATGTCAGGGGTCGACGGTTAGCTTATGGACTGCTATGTGCTCGTCAATCCCCGGTATTTCGTCGGGAGTGCAAGCGAAGACATCGGCGTACTCTCGGATGAGGTTAATGAAGGAGAGACGAAACTTAGTGGGTAGCCTAAGAACGATTGTTATTTTCCGATTGGGCTGCCCAGGAGTGAGCTCCACTTCTTCCGTGTCGCCAACGGGCTCAACAATTGGCTGGCTGCAGGCTTCACTGAAAGGCTCAACTTGTACAGTCATCACCTTATCTGCTTTAGAGGGGCCACATGCTTCAGATGGGCCAGTTGCTTTGGCAGTAGAGGGGAACACTTTAGGAGCAGAGACTTCTTTAGCTTTGCAGAATCTTTGCTAGGGTGGAAGCCGGGTGACCGAACATAGTAGTTCCAGGAGATAGATTGGTCGTCTCGGCTCTCGCCAATGCCATAGTCAGTTGGGAACTTCATCTTGAGGTGGGGGATTGAGATCATGGCCTGGAGCTTGCTCAGCATGGTTCGGGCTATGATCGCATTCAAAGAGCTCTCCACCCTCAAGACATAGTATTTAATAGGGATGGTCATCTAGAAGGGGTAAGCCCCGAAGGTGGTGGGGACAGTGATCATGCCGAACACTGGGACTGGGTTGTTGTCAACCCCGTAGATGGTTGGAGTTTTTGGAGGCTTTATGCCCATAATGGAGTGGTCCATTTGAGCGTAGGCCGAGTAGTATAAGATGTCACTCGATGTTCCGGTATCTACTAAGGTTCACTTAACATTGTAGGGGTCGATCCGAGTGTCTATGACGAGGGCATCATCGTGGGGGTAACGCACAATGTGATGCCCCGGTCTCCGTACACTTGCTAAACTCATAGACCGATCGTCAACTTCTCTTCAGACTTCCATACTTACAATAAATTACAACTATTTCTTAATGACTTTGCAGCGGAATTTAATTAATATTACAATTTTTCTAAGAATAAATAAAATATTTAATCATTTTGAATTATCCTTTCAGCTCCTCTTCCTCGGGCTAGACAAGTCCCTAGCGTCAATCTCGTTCCACTCTCTCTACCTAGTTACTCGATCTGATCTTATCTAACTACAATAAAAAAATTCAATAATAGCAAGGGTGAGCAATTAAGCTCACCAAGTACAATTCAAAAATAAATGAGTGCAAGCATCATAACTTTATAAAATTCTTCATTATTTAGAACACAAATAATATTTACCGTATCACAGTATTATGAAAAGTGAGTATGCATAACATTTCTCGTAGCCATCATTTGCCATCTCATTCCCTGCTTAGTTTTAACACACCGTACAGACCAAACGGGGACCGTCAGAGAATGTGCACATCTCAAAGCAGGGAATTACGTCATGCTCCATAGGACTCGCTCCTTTGGGATCCCAGGGAATTTACTGGTCTTCCCACAATATCATTTGCAATACTCATCGTTTCATTAAAAATAATTTCATGCTTGCATAACATTAAAAACTCGAGCCATTGCTCCATTTTTAGAAAAATATGTGCTTAAAGCACTTTTATGAACATTTAACATGCAAAATAGAAATTGGAAGTGTACTTGCCTGTAACGCTTAATTTACTTCGGAATACACCTTTGTCGACTTTACGAGTTCATCCACAATCCTTAAACAATGAAATAACTCGACATTAGCAATTTGGTCCCAACCTCATGAAATTTCAACTATGAAATTAATTCTTATTATTGGGCCCAAACTACATCATTTCAATGCCTAGACATTCCTATGAACTTCCTTTAAGGATTGACTTACTTTAGCTTTACGTTTCAAAAAGTTACTGTTCTAACTGCTGGTTAGTTTATGGCCATACTTACGGTCGTACATAAGCTTGTAATTCATCATTTTAATCCTATCACATTCTATACTTCAAGAGCTTTGCGTGGGCACAAAAATCACTCAATTCCGAGTTCGTATGGAAAAGTTATAACTTTTCGAAGTTGGAATAATTTCAGGAAAATATGCTCTATTTTGACTTGCAGTAGTGTAATTTGGGTATTTTACAAAAATACTAAATGACCTTCAAAAATAATGAAAATTTTCAAAAATACTTCAAACATGTCTAAATATTCCCAGGAATATTTTTGTAAATTTTTTATGAACAAATTATTTTACATATCTTCCTAAATTTAACTAAAAATCCCACAACTTATTCCATACCATTATTGTGTTATGATACTATATCGTTTTAGAAACTATATTTTAGTAGCTACGTTTTGACTCAAAAACGATCAAATTCTGACTCCATATGAAAACGTTATGTCATTTTGAATTTCAACAGTTTTTACAGAAAATTACTCTAGCAGTGCCTTGCAGCAGCCTATTTCAATCCTTTTTATAAAATATTAAAAAATTTAGATTTGAGTAATTCTTTTGGAAAAGTTCACATAACTTATCCCACTTTGTACACAAAAATTTTCATGTCTTATTACCTTCTAGGCTATTTTTGATAGGTTGCCGAATTTGGTCCAAAAATCACACTTTTCCAAAAATCTAGGATGCTACTATCCATGTTTTCTAGCATTTTATAAAAATAGTAAAATACTTTATTTTCTCATACAATCTTATGGAGATATTTTCCTTATCAATTTAAATAATCTCAAAAAAATATTCGTATATAACTCACATGTATATTATTTTATAAAATTTTTTGATCATAGGCTGCTATTCCAACTCATCAAAAAATTTACAGCAACTCATTTCCAACAGTTTTTAAAAATACCAAATCAACTCCAAAAATTACTAAATTTGGTGGAAATCATCTATACTTATTCAAGTACCTCCAAAAATAGTTTCATGACCATTTGACAAACCAATTAATTTTTGTGTAATTTATGAACAGTAACCCGTAGGTCACAATTTTCAGATTTTCAGCATACATAATCCTTCTTTTGCAACAACTAAGATACTCTTAGATACTCTTAATCATCATTATAAATACCAAATTTTCCACAGAAATCATAAGCAAAGTTTGCAATGTTTACCTACTACTTGCAAAGTGGTGATTGCTCCTCCCCTCCTTGGCCTCTTAGTTCCTAAGTCCTACTTCTTCCTTCAAATTAGACCTCAATTGTATATTATTTTATATTAAGTCTTGAGCCTCAAATTTGATAATTTCTTTCTTTATAGGGGTTGAGAGTAGATGATAGGGCTTGAATTTCACTTTGTTGCCCTCAATTTTGCTAGGATTTGCTAAGGCTTCTTCTTCCCTTTTTTTTTTTGCAAGCTCTCTTCACTCTCTCTAGAACTCTCTCTATTTGGTGTAAAAAAATGGCTGAGCTCTCTTTATTTTGCTAAATTTTTCCTTATAAAAGAAGAAAAAAAATCTTGCCTGGTGAAATGTCTATTTTGCCCTTTGATATTTTGGAAAGAACCATAAGAATTTGACACCTCAAGGGCACTTTAGTCATTTCACACCTTTATTTGAAAATTACCAATTCTTTCCTCAAGGTTTGGATGAAATAATTATTAAGTCCTTTCTCCTTTCAAGATTTCAACCATATCCTCCTTTTTGACTTAGTCCTTCACTTTAGCCCCAACTTAAGTTTACTTTAATCCATATTTTCATCCAAGTTCATAACCGAGTTAATTTGGCCAAATAACATTACTAGAACCGGCCATGCATCGTTCCTCAATCTGAAATTATATTTAATACTTTCTTAAGTTCAAGATCAGCAAAACTTACTTAGATTTGTTTTTTTTATATATCCATATCTTCAATTATAAACAATTTGATAAATGTGTATAAAATTTGCATTCCAAAAGTATAATTTATTTTCATGACATTTGTTTAAATTTTCGGGGTCTCACACACACCATCATAGTCGACACTAGAGAAGGTGATCGGTGGGGCAGAAGTGGTCTTCAATCGTTTGGCGGGGGAGTTAATGTTGTAGATACTCCTCTCATAATTCTTCTGTGTAGTGTGGATGACCTGCCTGCACTCGAGCCGCCATAAATCACATGGATTGTGGGGCCTGGAGCAGGCCCAAAATCTAGGCCAGGATTTGAGGGGCTCCTGCACTTTTTGTTCAAGGTAGTCCATGAGGGAGTAGCACTAGTCGGTTATGTGGTTGTACTCCTCGTGGAATTCATAGTACCTAGACCTGTCCCGCTTGTTTTCTGGGACAGTCATCTTCTTAGGTGCTTGGAACTAGGCTTCATTCCGGATGGCTGCCAGGATTGTGGGGTGGGCCATGTTGAGTAGGGTGTATTCTTTGGCCTGGTTCCTTCTAGGCCTTTTGGGTGCTCGGGGAGAGCTGGGCTTTTTCCTCTTGTAGCATTCCTGACTCGGCTGGGCTGTGGTTCCTCGGCTGGCTTTGAGTTGGTGTGGGCTACATAATATGGGTTGTAGTCACCAAGCTCATTTTCGATCCTGATATATACATCTGTCCGGTGCAGGACCTTTGTCGGCCAGAAGGGCACGGGACCTTTGTTGGTAGAGCCCGGCTCTTAGGAACATCTCGGCTTACTTTCGGTCTAGCTAGGTGACCTAGGTGATAAGAGTTGTTTTGTGCTGAATATTTTGTTATCTTTTGCCCTTGATTTATGAATAATTGCTTAAAAGCCCAATCAATTACGTAATACTTGTTATATATTTTGTTTGTATCACTACTTCTTGTTTGGGCTTTGTTTTGTAGGTTTTTGGACCTCATTTTCATGCAATTTTGGGCTTGGAACGGACAAGGAATGAAGTTGGGCCGAAGAAATGGCAAAACAGACAAAAAATCATGATCCAGCAGCTCCCACAGGTAACCCGTGGGAGGAACCATGGCCGTGGCACCAGCCACGAGTAGCCCGTGGCACTAGCTACAGGTGGACCGTGGGAGACGGTTGATTTTCAGTTTTTGATTCCTATTCCAATTCTGAAAGAGGAATTCAATCCAGACCATTCATGTATGAAGTTGAGCTGGATTCAGATTGTAATTCTGACCCTATAAATAGCCTAGACCTCAAATCAATTGATATACTTAATTTTCATAATTCATAGCTAGTAGAATAGTAGTAGAAGATCTAGACGGTCCTCGGTGGAAGCTTTTTCATACAAGACGAAGGCTTTTCATTCGAGTAACTTTATGGTTTCTATTATTCTAAACTCTTCTTTATTCTTATTTAATATAATTATATTCTAATTTTCTTTGTGCTAAGATTAGATGGATCCTGCCCATGATTAATTAGATTATCGTTTATCATGATTTTATGTGAGTTTATTATGTTGCGAGTTATGTTTCATGTTCTTAATGCTTCTAGATATCTGATCAATGTTTGGATGATCTTTGTCACATAGTTTAAGTACCGAGAGGAGAAGACTAGTGAGGGCTCGTGTGAAACATAACAACAAATTAAATTTAGCTAGAGATAGTTAGGTTGTTTGTGTAGTTTCGGTAGTAACTATATCTA
>JAUMHB010094580.1:0-30317 GCA_032359685.1 Pittosporum tobira
ACCGGCGTATAACGATTACTAGATTAGTATTATCTTTATTACACAAAAAATAACTTTTTGACTTTTTAATCATGAACAATGAAGTAACAATTGAGAAACCGCCATCAATTATAAAAATAGTACGCAAAAGCGTGTTGTTAAATGGTAATGAAAACTAAAAATCATTTTAAGGTGCTAGAAAAAAAAGTAAAATTTACTTTTTACCATCTTCTTCAATTTACGTGAAGACACCAATAAAAACGAAGATAATACTAATCTAGATAACGTACAAGAAAATGAATACAAATCACAAAGTATTTTAGTACTACTAAATTAGAAATTATGAAAATGTGTATACCTCCAAAAGAGAGTGCAACGTGATAAAATCAAATCAAACTCAAAACTCAAAATCCTTTGGGACCTTTCTCATTTAAAACACTAGGTTGTTCAGCCATGGAGAGACAATACTTGGCAATTTCCCTAAATTGAGGCACACTTCTCAAGTCCACCTTAGTACCATCTTTCAAGGTAATAACAATGTCACCCCACTCGCCAATAAATCTCGGCACAACTTGAACATCTTTGATCACTTTATATGAAAAATCACTCCTATCTTGACCAGTTAGTCCAGAAATAACAGTCACCCTTAGGTTAGTAAACCTGTATCTCAAGAAGAATGCCCTGAAAACCGCTGCTAAAGTTAGTGGCAGCCATAGGAGAGTGAACCCCAGTAGGAGGTTGGCAACTAGGTCGCCGTAGTGGGCTCCGCCGTCGAAAAAGATTGTTTCTTCTGTGGGTTTTGCGGCGGTGGTGATGGGTTTGTTGGTGGGGGAGGATACGTAGAGTTTGGTGATGGGTCTGATGAGTTTTGAGGATGTGGGTTTTTTCGAGAAGGAAAATTTGAGTGAAAGTGTTGAAAAGATTAGGAGACTCTGGTGGGGAGCTGCGGTGGAGGAACAGAAGATTGGGGTGGCGGAGGTGGTGGCCATGGAGTTGGGTTTATCCGCAAGGTGTGGTGGGAGAGAGAAGTTGAACGTTATCAGTTAAAGAGTTGCGATTTTTTATTTTATTTTATTTATTTGTTCTTTCAATTTTCAATGGCTAAAGAGGATTATTGCGCAGCATTTTCATGACCAATGAATTCTCACAGGTAAAACTGACAGTTAGTAAGTAGTTAAATTTAATTTTTAATACTTATAGGAGTATATTAAATTCAGAGAAAAATTATGTGCTAGTTCTGTTGTACATACAAAAATATAAAATATATTGTTTGAGAATTTAAATATTTAATTTAAATAATAAATAAATAAATATATTAATTATATTATACATTATAACGTGTTTTATTAAATTAGTGTACAATAATGGGTGTGTAATTATACTCTTAAGGTTATTGTGTGTTGTTTTGACGCTTTGGTTCCATATTTTATTTAGATCATCATATCTCTACTAATGTGTCATGGACTCGGTTAGCTCAATTGAGTTAATTCGGTCATTTTTTTCTTTTGAAAAATTAATTGTAGTTGTCAGAAAACCTGGGTCAGGTCAGTATATTATGATTAAATTTATCATTCTACTAAACTCATATGATGAAATAAATTTTAAAATGTTAAATATTGTATATTTCGCTTAATGATATATAAATTTGGTTTTCTATTATTTTCAAGTATAAAAATTTTTCATTATCAATGCATTTACCGAAATCATCACTTAACTATATTTTAATTATAAATTATTAAACATAAACCTCTAATATATATAAACACAAATTTATTGCTAAAAAAATATTATCAATAAAAATAATTATGAATTATCTATTATTTTTTATATATAATATATGTTAAAGAATTTACCATTAACTTATATTTTAATTACAAATTATTAAATCTAAACATCTAACATATATATTAGAACAAAATATTTTTTTTATCAATATACTATTTATTCTACACACCTATTTTCATTCCATAATGGAAAATGTCAAAAATATTAAGAAAATTATTATTAATAAAAGTAAGTATGACATATCTATTATTTTTAATATGACATATCTATTATCTTTAGTACATAATCTCTATTAAGTATATTAATAAGTTTAATTATATAAAGGAATTAGAAAATGGATAACAAAAATATAAAAAAATACAAATAATTTCTAATTTGTTTTTATATATGAACATAAATTAGATCAAATTTAAAAAAACTATAATAGATTATTATTTACAAAAAAAATAAAATCAAAGAGTTTGTCTTAAAATAAAATTCAAAAATTTATTTATCAAATAAATAAATAATTTATTAAAATATATATAATAATTATTATTTTATTTTGATATGTTATTTTTGAGAATGTAAAATGGGGAAAAATGACATAAGAGAGGATAAAAACCTCTGGTCATGAGTTTGACAACTTGAGAGTCTAATAATGTAAAACGAAATCAGAAGAAGAATTTCATTTTCCACTTATTTTACTTGCTTGTTTGTGTGCTTAATTAAGAAAGCGAACGAAGATAAACAAACAAATAGAAAATAATTTTGAGGTACAGCTCAAAATTAATGAAAGAAATTAAAATCAATTAATAAAAAAATATTATAATAATAAGAACGTTTAGTTAAAGCAAAACACAGAGACACACAAAACTACCAAAAGAACAAAAAAAGACCACTTCTTAAAAAAAAAAAATTATAAACACAAGATGACAAAAAAGGGGGAGCAGACCATATATATATATATGTGTCCAAATTCCAAAGTATCCAACGGACACTGTATATGTGGGTTGGGCCTCACCAAATTACTTCATATGGTCTTTGGGTTCGGGGTGGGGCAGAGTCTGCATTTTATCCGATTATGCATGTATATGGGTTGGGAGAAAACGTTTAGATGTACAATTATCACCATGTTTATATATCTCTTTTATTATTATTATTATTATTATTATTAGAAAATAGATAGATAGATAGATAGATAGATAGATAGATAGATGTGTGTGAATAAACTTTACAACTAAATACTCGGTTTTGGAAACACAAAAAGACACGTCCGAGGATATTTTGGAATCAACTAAAAAATAGAACTTGTAGAAATTGGCATGTGATATTGTTATTTAGTATATATATATATATATATATATATATATATATATATAAATAAATTTTAAATTCTATATTTTCAGTCATCAAGATCTATAGAATATCACGAATATCACTGTAATTAATTTTGTAGACATACTAGTTGGAAATGGAATCCGATTAACTATGGTTGGCAATGATTAAGATCACGGAGCCATCGATGAAGTCTTAGTTAAATGGTTAAAATTAATTTTTTTTTTAATTTTATTTATAGAGGTCTCAGGTTTAAATCCTATGTCATGTATATAGTTATTTTTTAAATTAATTTAAGTAAAACCTTTGCTCCTTATTATTAGGTGAAATTATCTTTTTCATTATTTGACCATTATTATGAATTTAATGTTTCGCAGTTTTGTTTTTCTTATCAGGTGAGATTTTTGATCTATTATTAATATTATAGAATTATAATGTTCTTGTAGAATTCGAGTTTTGGATTGTTAGTTCATTATTAATATTATGAAATTATGATGTTTTTGTGAGATTCGAAGTTTACTTGATCGTAAATTGATTTCTTTATAAACATGGTAGAACCATTATCGCCACTTATTTATTAAAAAAAAAACACTGATAGCCCACATAATTAATTAGTTCGTGCTCCCTACTTACTCAACAGTAGCAACCTCAAAGTTAGATGCATATATATATAATAACACAAGATATATGAAACTCAGTTTGAGTTGGTTCAACTTGATTCAATATTTAGTTATTTTTGAACACTTTTGTCCCTTAACTCAGTTAACTCAAATGAGTTAACTCAGTCGTTAACTCGGTCATTTTTTTTCATTTTCAAAAATTAATTGTACTTGTTAGAATTTGAACCTAGATCACTTCAATATGTTATGAATATGTTTACCACTCTACTAAACTCACATGATTAAATAAATTTCAAATTGTTAAATATTGTATTTTTTGCTTAATGATATATAAATTTGGTTTTCCATTATTTTCAATTATACATAATTTTCATTATCAACGCATTTATCAAAATTATCACTTAACTATATTTTAATTATAAATTATTAAACATAGACCTCTAATATATATAAAAATACAAATTTATTACTAAAAAAATATTACCAATAAAAATAACTATGAAGTGTCTATTATTTTTCATAAATAATATATTTTAAAGAAATCACCATTAGCTTATATTTTAATTACAAATTATTAAATTTAAACATCTAACATGTATATAAGTACAATACACACACACACACACACACACACACACACACACACTGTTTCTTCTATATACTCATTTCTATTTCATAATAGAAAATGTCAATAGTATTAACAAAGTTATTATTAATAAAAGTAAATATGACATATCTATTATCTTTCATACATAATCCCTAATTAAGTATATTAGTAAGTTTAATTACATACAATAATTAGAAAATGGGTAACAAAAATATAAAAATTTACAAATAACTTCTAATTTGTTTTTATATATGAACAAAAATTCGATCAACTTTAAAAAATTATAGTAGATTATTATTTACAAAAAATAAAATCAAAGAGTTTGCCTTAAAATAAAATTCAAAAATTTATTTATCAAATAAATAAATAATTTATTAATATATATACATAATATCAATTGTTTTAACTTAGAACTAATTAAATATTAAAAAATATTACATAAAATATTACAATAACTTTTTATAATATATTAATAAACAATTGTGTTTAGCCGGACGACGCCGGACATTCAAACTAGTTATAATAAAATTTTGCAAGTCTAGAACCATGGAGCATGAGTATTGCTTTATCTTTTGAGTCAAAAACTTTTTTTGGCTATCTCACTCAAAATGATACTTTATAATAATAATAAAATTAAAAAATTTATTTAATGTGTCTAAAAAAATGGTCAAAATCAAAATAAATATTTTTTCTTATAGAATATTATTCCTGTCACATTCCAGCTACTTTCGAAATTAACAAATCTTTAATGCAAATAATTTCATGTTATTGTCCATCAGAGGCCATATCCAAGAACATGCTGGGATTTAGTATCAAATTAGTCGAGCATTAATATCATAATTCAATTTTCTATGCCAGCGTTTTATTAGGTAGTTATCAAACCGCCATGCACATGGCCACATACGAGGTTCGACTTAACCAACAATTGTTAATTTGGCACTAGCTATAGTACTAGATTATATATACTTCTTATGTCTTAAAATAATGACTAAAATTTATTTTTATTTTGTCTCAAAAAAAAAAAAAAAAAAAGGCTACGATTAGGGCTTATGAATCAAAATGTTAATCCCCTTCTTGATGTTAAAAGAATTTTGTTTGACTTTTAAATTATTTTTGGTTGAAAAATTGGTCACCGCCACTTATAAGGATTATGTGATATATACTCCATTCGTTCAAGTTTTAAATGTCATAATTTCTTTACAGTTTTTGGAATGAATTTTAAGATGTTTAAAAAAATATAATTAAACATTATTTTTTACATATATATTAACTATATTTGAAAGTATAACATACAAAAGGCTACAAAAATAATTTTAAAATTTAATAAATAAATTTATTTTTGGAACGTCTTAACTTCTGCGCTTAACAAAAATTAAATAAATAAGACATTTAAACTTAAAAGAATGAAGTACACCATCTCCCCTCAAAAATACTTTTTTATTAGTATGCATGAAAATGATACTGCAAGGTGAAATAGATAATTTGATTAGGTTTTTTTTTTTTTTTGACGAATACATAAAAGTGATGCATGCAGTAAACCAAAGCCCTAAATGACAAAGAGTGGGTACATGTTTTTTTTAAAATAATAATGTTATGCACACTAACGGATAAATTAATAAATTGTACATAAATTAACATATTAAATTGTAATTGGTTATAATGACTGACTCACCCCATATATAGTCATTTATCTTCTAATTATAATTTGACATGTGAATTTGTACATCTTTTGTTAGTGCATCTGTTCGTGTTCATAACATTACCTTTACCGAAAACCATGCTCCCCTCTTCCCAAATTCTTTGTCACTTGTCTGCACAAGTTTGCAAACGTCCCCTCCGCGACAATGACCATTTTCCAACTCTCCTTGTCTTCTTCCATCTGTTAATTTTTCCTCATTTTTCTCTTGGAATGCATGCTCCGTTCCCTTGCGGTAGATTTTGTTCACAATTGTTGACCACGGATTAGTGCTAGCTACTACATACTGTAGTAATGATTGATGCATGGAATCAGCAAAAATCATTATAAATGCTTGTAATATATACCTACTCATACTTCTCGAAAGTAGAAAGTAAGGACAGAAAGGAATCTCCTTTATTTCATGGCCCATGCTAGAACTAAAATTAGTCTTACTGGCAAAAAATATATGAACAACCTTACGATTTTACTGAAATGAACAAAAAATGATCATATTCCTATGATCTGCAAATGCCCATCTTGATTGAATTCAACTAAGATAATATGATAGCTACTTTTACTCATTCAGGGAAGAAAACATGCATATGTGATGGTCTCGATCCGTCTGAAAGAAAATCGAAGCGGCCACAAATTGTGTATATTATGCCAGCAAATATCGAAGTCAATTCAATTGAATTGTTGATGTTCCAACCATGGCCAATATCCAGTTTGATCATCAATTCCACAAAACATGTTGCATAAACTTTCGGGTTGATGATGCTCAGTTTTGTGGTTATTATTATCATTCTGAAATAATTGAGCCACATGATCACTAGGCTGCCTATCTGACTGAAAGAATGGTCTTCTTGTAATATTTGGATGGCTGTCAGTGGCTGGTCCTGTCCTCGTTGAGATATCTAATTTGATGATGTCCGAGCTGTTTTCACTGCAAGATCCCTCTGTTTCTTTGTTTAGGTTGATTGATTCTGTTGCCTCCCCATTTTTCAGTGCCAATATCTACAAACCAAACAACTAATTACCGATTAAATAATCCACCACATGCCATCCTATATGCATAATTACTTTCTTTAGATAGATAGTGAATGCGAAGCACGCGCGCACACACACAATCTTCCCATATACATATATGTATTCATAAATTACCGGTTAAATCATATGTTATCGTCCATCCAGACAACGTATGACAAAAATCTTGGTCATATGTTAAATAAAACAAGTTCGATTTAAAATTCGAGCTCGGCTCGTTTAAATTTTGGTTTGTTAAAAATTTGATAACATTAAATATTACAAATGATTAATAAAAAAACTGGAAATCCTTAAAAATTCGATAAAAACTAATTTAGTTAAACAAAATAAACTCGAGCAAAAAACTATTCTACCAAGTCAAATTTGAGTTCGACAAGCATGACTAGTTTAACACCCCTACCATCCAAGATCTAGATGGAGTATATACCTGGGCATGAAGTTTGTGGTTCTGAGATTGAAGGGAATCGTTTTCTTCTTTGATTGCATCAAACTCTCTCTTAAGTAGTTGATACTCTTTCTCCAATTGCTTAGTCTTCCATCTTGCCCTTCTGTTTTGGAACCAAATAGCAATTTGTCTTGGTTCGAGACCAAGAGCCCTGGCCAGCTGCAATTTTTTGTCAGGCTCAAGCTTTTTAGCCAACTCAAAATTTTTCTCAAGAGTCTTCACTTGTTCCAGGTTAAGCCTTCTCTTCTTCTCTCTGCGTGCTTGCGACTCATCATCATCGTCAGACAAATCATCCATCTGAGCTCCCCCAGTGCCATTGCCTTCTTCATGAAAAAACTCATGTTGTTGCTGATAATGATGATGTATACCTGCTGAAAATAACAAGGATCTCTTCCCCATAAATGAAGCAACACCTGCACCAAATTCATCATATTTATATATGTAATATATAGTTATAACAGAACTATAACAAAAACAAAATCATTTGAAAATAAATAAATAAAATCACAATAATTTACGTGGGAATTAACTTAAATTAGGAAAGAGTATGTGTGAGAGACAAGAGATTTTACTATAATCAAAGTTTAGAGAATACAATATATATATATTTATATATATAGAATACTAAATTTGAATCCCAAATAAACTTAATTTTAAAATCTTACAAAATCGATTAAAGAAATATTATCTTATAAACCTACGTGTATGTATAGATATATAGTGAAGCCTAATTACAAAACAGATCCATTCAGTCTCAGTCCATTGCCTACAACTAAGCATCATTCTTTTTCACCTTACAATTCCCGCAAATTCTAGACAAAGCTCAACATTTATATACACAAAGTCATTAAAAATTCCTTAGAGAGAGAGAGAACCATGGAATTCTTGAGGTGGAGGAATATCTAGAGTGCTGAGGGAGGTGGAAGGTTGACGATGATAGTCATCTTCATGAATATGAACATTAGTTTGCAGCATGAAATTGGCGGGAAAAAAGTCCATCTCCCGAGTGCAATTACTGATCATCACCTAAATGATTTGATCAGCTATCAGCTGCTGCAGTCTCAGGTAGAAAGGAAGCAGACTCAGGTAGAAAGAGTGGAACGGCATTAATTGAAAGATACGAGAGGCTTATATTACTTATTTTTCTTCTTAATTAATTTGTTAAAAATAAAGAAAAATTAAATCTTTAGTTGGAAATGCATTGTTTAGGTAATGCATTGTTTGTTGCGTAAGAGTGTACGTGTTTGTACATGGAGTAACTGACGTCTCACCTCTTACAATTTAAAATAAAATAAAACAGGCATAGAAGTCAACAGGCCACATTACATTCATTTTTTCTTTTCCCAAAAGTTTAAATTGGTGGAAATCTATGTACATATATTTCCTAGCTGGACAAAGTGGTGACTGTTATCCATGGTTTTGTATCTATATATTTCCTAGTAGACATTTTGATTCCCAATGACTATATATATACTTCACAGATAGATCTACACTCTCTCCATTTCAAAAAGAATCAATAAAAAATTTAAAATTACAAATTAAGAAAAATTATTTTTGATGAGAGAGAAATATTTTCAGACACAAAAAAATTGAATATTCTTATAAAAATTTTCTTCTTTAAATATACACTACATACTTTTATTGATATAGATGCATACATTATTCATTTTGAGTTAAAGAAAGAGGTACCCGACCTAATTCTGGACGGAGGGAGTATATAGGTCGGGTGTGTATTAGTTTGGAGTATTTAAGAGAGTGAAAGAGGAATTTGAAGGTAAGTAAAGTTGAATCGTGTATGTGTAATGTATTATATATTTTGTGTATGGTTTTTGTCAATAAGGAATCTGTTTGGCTACTGTCTGCTCTTTTGCCTTCTTTCCTGAGAACATGAGAGGAAAGGTATTTATGTACATTTGTAGGGGAGTAATTCTAGTATCATCTAAGGCCAGGGATGGAGGAATGGGTCCCACAAGGGAGGAGGGGCAGGGGTTGCTTGCCATCTAACCCACGAACAGGTCTCATGCACCAGGACGAGCCCCTTTCCCGTCCTACCTAATAGTATCTGATATATTGAGCCACAAGAAAGTTAGAGATAAAAACATTTGTTGAGCTGAGTGGAAAAAACTCAGCCCTTAAATAAAGTCTCGAGTTTGAAACTTGCGAATGGAAAAAACAGTTGTGGGAGAACTTCCCCATAAATGATCTGACAAAAAATCGATTCCGTTTGAAATCAAACAGTTTTAAATGTACTCTAAAAAAAAAGATCGAGAAAGTTTTTATATGTTCTAATTAATTCTCAACTATATATATATATATATATATATATATATATATATAATTTTAAATAATATCGTTACATGAACATCTTATCATGTCATTAATATATTTTAAATAAATTGAAAATAACTATTATGGTACTACAATTATATTTTTGGCTAATTGCAATGATATGTTCCTAAAAAAAAAAACTTTTTTTTTCTTAAAAATCATTCAGATAGTAGAATTCAGTACTCACCGGAGATATGCAAGTAATTAACTGTCCAGATTTACATAAAATTAAACTAGTCTAAAATTGGATATGCGGCCATAAATTAAGTAGTAGTTGTTAACAATATAACAATTTGGGAAATGTCTGAGCCATAAGGGGATCGGTTCATCAATTGCTTGAGCATTCAACTTAAGTAGCGTTCAAATGATCATGACAACTGAAAATTCATAAGCCTACTTTCACCTTTTGTTCTCATCTCATGCATGCAGGCAATTTTGGACTGCGCTTAACTGTAAATTATGAGTTTGAAGTTACTTATAGTCTCGCTATAGAAAGATAACAGGTCATTCAATGCGTGCATACACAGGGAATGGATAGGAGAAGTGTTTTAAAAATTACGAGGTGGACTTAGAATGGGAGAGAGTCTAGTGCCCGGACGTGAATTAATTGAAATTAATCAGAAAATACGTCCAACTAATTCAAACTGTAAAAACTCGTTAGCGCCTAAACCAAGTTAATCATACTTAAAAGAAAATGTTTAACACGCTGATTAAACGTTGTTTCGAACATAGGGTTCTTTTGTAGGTCCAATTAAAATAGCCAAAGACAAGCCACACTCTGGGTGCATCACATGCACTTAGCAGCTGGAAGCTACAGGTTTATACCATTGGAATGGGGTGGATCCATGTTCTGAGTCCCTATACAGATTTAATTATTCAACAAACACTTGAATATTTTCACGACTTTCACACAAATAATGAATACTTAAATTCCACATACATGCAAGGCAGAATATGTGAAAAATATCAAAATTAACAGGTAAGAATAATACACTCGTCAAATTTTTTTTATAACTACTCAATATTTTCACAAACTTTTGAATTAAAGAAAAAATAATAATAAAAATCAGTCAAAAAATTAAAATTAGAACACTCATTCAACCCTAATTAGGACACAGAGAGAGCGCGATTGATCGTCGCCCCCACATGGCCCTGTGGGCTCAACTTAAAACTGATCCCATGTGCATTTCTTGCTTGACGACACTTTTTGGCCTCACATTCTTGATAGTGATTCGTCAACTACTTGCTCGTTCTGCTGCTATGGTACTATAGTTTTCTATTTTCGTGGGCTATTGTTCTCTGTTGCTATCCGGGACATCTTATATACTCTCTTTGTCTCAAAATTTTTATAACATTAGACTTTTTAAGCATATTAAAAAATATTTTTAATTATAAAGAAATTGTTTAAATTATCTTTATATTATTATAATTTAAATAATAAAGTAGTGGTTTAAGTGGTGAGTCAGAGTGTTAATATTATTGTTTTGTATAGTGTAGTACTAGTTGAAGTTGTAGGTCATAATGTTAGAGTAGTAATTGAAGTTGTGTTTCATATTTAATAAAGTAAAGACAAGTTAGACAATTTATTTTATTAAATATTTCAAAAAAGACATATTGCAAAAATTATGAGGACGTCCTCAAAAGGAAAATGCTGGAAAAATTAGGAGACTGAGGAAGTATTGAAAAATGATATTTTCCTGAGTGGATATGGTGTTTTTACAAGATTTTCTTTTATACGAACTCATTTATTATGCATATAAAATGAGACTCCAAAGAGTTTTGTAAAAATATCAGATTCTCTTGTGATAGTCTCACTTTTGTGATATTGGATAAGGTTAACCCAATATCCAGACACTCGTGGTCGACCCGGTTCACCTAGTTATTAGTGTAATGATTATATATATTGTCTCTCATTTCTTAAAAGTTATACACTACATTATGCTGTACATAATGGGAGCTTCATCTAAGGCCAAAGTTAAATAAAAAAACTATTTCATTCAACTCAATATACATCATTTAGATTTCAATCAAATGGTTAAGAATTATGTACATTTACTATTATTAGTAGCGGAAATATTTTTTTGCATAGTGGACGTTTGCTACTAATAGTAATGGACATAATGTCAACTACTATTAGTAGCGAACGTCTGCTATAGAAAAAAAAATATCCGCTACTAATAATAATGGAAGTAATTAATAACGACTATTGAGATTTACACTTGTACGGTAAATTTTAGGTTAAACGAAATAATGCTTTTATTCCATTTTATTCCTGAATGTGGCTCCTATATACACACACACACAAACACAGAGAGAGAAGGGAGACAATGGAGGATCATAACATATACGATAGTGTATGAACATTGCTCTCTGGTAGAGATTGACACTTGTTCATATGTGTGCCACGAAGGATGCTTAGTGATTACATTATCATGTTATCATTATTAATTAAATATTTATTTATTTTTAAAATAAGCATAAAAATATATATTTTTAATGTTCATAAATTAGAAATAAAAAAAAATTATAAATAAATAAATATATATTATTTTGCAAAATCCAGAAAGTATCTCATTTTTACAGTAATCTCATGAGATGTTCATCAACCTGAAAATAATATTAATATAGGGAGGCAAGTACAATCCTTGAATACGTACTAAACCATATGAATTCTACGGTTAGGACACCTAGGTAGTTTGATTATGAATTTAGAAAAATAGAAACCTAGCTAGAAGGTAGCGGATGAGGATTTCTTTTTCCTTTATTAGAAAAATAAAAATGAATTATCACCTAATTTAAAGCGTTATTTTTTAATTCATTCCAAAGCAGAATTTAAAAAGTGCTCCCTTCACTCGCAATGAAACCCCTGCCAAGCATAACAAATGAGCGAGAGGGATTTGATAATAATGAGCTTAATAAGAATAGGCCGAAGCTTAACATTATTGTTGCCTAGCTAGATGATGGTTGTTCAAAGCCTCAACGGGCTTGGCCCGCATTTTGTGAGGTCTTTCACCTGCATTATGGGACTTGAGAGATTTGGACTTCAGTGGGTTATGTGAATCATAGTAGTAGTCTCTTGGCCTGGTTTTAAAGGCCTATAAATATCAGCCCATTCTCTCAAATTTGTTAATCAAAAACTATCACAGTAGTATATTACCAGAGCAATGCGTACCAAATGGACCCGCCCAATCTGACCAACATATAATTCTTTTTTCAAATCCGATACTTTTCGAGATGATCTCCTCTTTTTTTTTTTTTTTTTTTTTTTTTTTTTTTTTTTTTTATTTATATATATTAGAGTTTATATAAAAATATAAATAATAAATATAATGCCAAAAAAAATTATTTATTAAAATAAATCTATTTTAATATAATTTAAAAATTAAAAAAACATTTAAAACCGAGCAAACTTAGCAGAGACCACGAGAGATATATAATAAATATACTCCTATCGTAATTGAGTACTGCATTATAAGTCAATAGTGGGTCCACCACTTTAAGTTCACACCTACGGTAATATCGCAGAAGAAGACGCACTCCATTGACCTTAATATCCGTCAAATTTGCAGCGTGAAGCGCACAAGTCGGCAAGAAAATTTCAAGGACGTCGAAAAATTAGTCGTAGAGCTGATCGATCTGTGAAGGACTTATGATGACGACGGCTAGGGTTTGCCATAGACTAAAAAACTCTCATAACATATTAAAATTTATATAAAAATATAAATAATAAACATAATATTATAAAAAATTATGTACTGATATAATATAAAAACAAATATATTTTGATATGATTTAAGAATTAGAGAAATACATAAAAGATATTAACTTATTGATCAAATTAAGTTAGTTATGAGCCAAGTAACTTATTATATATGACTCAAACTTGGAAACTAAAAATTTATTAAATAATACGAAAAATAAATAAAAGAATATTTATTATAAACAAAATATAAAGTTGCAAAGGTGAGCAAATGCATATTTTTTTATTTGAGCAAAAGTGATTTAAGCGATATAACCTTTTAATATCAATTTACTTGTGATACATTTTTTAAAACACTCATACTCACACAATTAAATAAACTTGCTTTTACGCTCATTTCTTTCATATAATATTCTCTAACATCTTCTTGATATCATTCAATTACAAATTACCATGGGATAAAGTGGGAGGACATAAATAATCCAAGTAATTTTTGTTACTTATGAAACATTCTATTAATGTAAAACACATAATTGAGAATATATATTATTTCGATAAAATTTTCAGAGGATATTAGGATTCTATATCATTCTCTCTAGAACTGTCCCTTTTTTTTATTATTATTAATTTCAAAAACAATTCTTGATACAAAATAGCTTTTCCTGTATGATGCTAGCTAGCTCCATGATAATTGATATCTACGTATAATTTTGCTTGAGGCTGACAAAAAAAATTATGTATAGCTCATACAACTTCACTATGACGTTCTCTCTTTTCTTTCTCAATCACGCATTTTTATAAATGACCTAATATTCCACCTTTTAAGAAATTGAAGTGATGGAATTATTTGATTGATATAATAATAAATAATACTTCTATATAAAAGACAATCTTGTAAGTGAGATAGTTTTTTTTCAGAGTCACTCCAACGTTTACTCTTCATTTTATGTTTTTCGGTTATGTATTCTACCCACATCAGAAGTTGGTTGTATAAAAGCGACTTTCGGTCCTCACTCCTTTGATCATATTATTTTTGTTTACTATGAGGGGAAAACCGTAGCTAGTAAATTGAACTCGACCAAGTTAAAATACTTTATCTATTCTGAAAAAATAATTTGACATTTTATCAATTTGTGAGATAAAATGATAATATATCAGTCATTTTTTTCGAAACAGATGTAGTATAATTGATAGCCAATTAATTATTAATTAGAACTTGTTGCATTTGTATATATAGAAACTAATTTTAGGTTAATTATATGTACATTTCAACATTCACTTCCATAGTTCCATATCCAGTTTTCCTTATACAAATGCATTACTCCTCTAACTAAATTAGGTGTATGTTTTCATAAGCTAGCTCTTCCTAGCTTAAGAATTTTATTTTATATTTGATTGAGATCGTCATAAATTAGTATTATGATTTTCATCTTAGCCCAAATTAGGGCAACGTGGCATCCCACGCGACGGCTCATCCAATCGGCCATTCTCAAGGCTCAGCGACCCGCTTTACCCAAAGAATGATCGGTCCCGGCTATCGACACCCAGAAAGATCAAGCTCGGCCTTTGGCCTCTGAAGGGTCTTAAATCCACCTCAATCCTGTCGGACCATCGCCGTCAGAGACTTTCAAACTATGCGCATTGGGCCCATACCTTCCCAGATAGCGGGCCTAATTGATCAGTACATTTTATATCTATATTTTCTTGCGATTATTCTCTTGATTTACTATGAAAATACATGGATTAGACTTACATATCCTTGTTTGGGCTAACATATCATCAATCTAAGGGATTAGATTGTGTATATGGTTATGGGGCTTATACTGTAGAGAATTGGGCTTGAAAATGTTTTTTTCGGAAGAAAAACCAAGTTTAACCTAATCCCGGACGGACAAAGATCGTCAGAACCGAAGCAGGAAGCAAAAACAACATTCCAGGAGAGTTTACGGTCAAGCTTACGACCGTAAGTTGATCGTAAGGAAGTTTTACAGCCATAAAGTTGGTTGTAAGGTGATCCGTGAGGTTTTACGCAATTTTGGTTGACTTTTTCGGTAAGTTTTGACTTACGCGATTTTAAATTTTTCTAAAGAGCTAGACTTGGACTGAAAGCTAGAAAACTAATTTGAGTCAACTTATGATTAGTTCCAAGGTTGAAAGCTATAAATACCCCCTCCTAGCTCAGATTTCCAAATCTCGACTTTGACAAATCTAATAACACAAAAAAGAGGAGCTCAAAGAGGCGGAGACCGGAAGGCTATCCACGACATATTCCCGCCGACTTCTTTATGGGTTTTTCTATCTTTTCATTTATTTTCTGTAATCTAAATATGTTCTAAACACTCTTGTACTAAGACTAGATAGATCTTGCCCATGAGTAATTAAAGTTATCGTTTTTATCATGCTTTTATGGATCTGTTTATTGTGAGATATGTCTTAGGAGTTTAATGCTTCTAAATACTTAGTTACTATTTAGATGATCTTTTGTCATATAATTGAATAACCGAGAGGTGAAGATTAATGAATGTAAATTGAGGCATAACCATATGTTAAACTTTGCTAGAGATAGTTTAAGGTGACTTGTGCGGTTTCGGTAGTAATTATACTTAGGTTAATGAATTTGGGAATTTTCAAAGAACTTAATACTTTTCAAATTATTTAAATCTCACATGGAAACTGTGGGACTGGTAAGTTGAATTAGATACGTTACATTTAGAGATAGGGTATCTATCTAAAATTAGAAAATTTTACTGTCACAACAGATAAGATATATAATTTGCATGGTAAATTGATTGGCTTTAATTATGAAGGATAAGTGAAATCGAAATCTTAGTACTTCTTTCTCTATTAATTTAAACCCTAATTTACTTTTGTTTAGTAATTAGTTTTTAAGTTATTTTTAGTTTAAAAATCAAATCTTTAATCATCTGTTAGATAAGAAAAAGGAGTTCTTAGTTGGTACATTTTTGTAATAGTTAGTCCTCTTGGGATCGATATTTTTATACTATAACTTGATTGGTGTACATTTGCACTGTTCATCTGACCACAAATCCATCCCATTGATTGAGCCTGACTCTGCTTGGTCCGAGTCCAGCGGCCCAAAGGCCATAAAACATGTTCCCACGTGGTGCCCAATCAGCCACCTAACGTTGCAGTCCTGTCAACTCAAAAGAGGCACGCCATACCCGCTGTCAACTCAAAGCAGATGCACCATACCTACTTTATCGGGCCACCGGTCAAGGTAAATTCTATAAATACCGCCTCATCTCCACAGAAAGGGGCCGAAACTCTGCAAAAATACAAACACACCGGAGCCAAACTCTCTCAAAAACTCACCGGTAAACCCCACATTCTCCTACTTAATATCCAGATTATCACTTTAATCTCAACTAACTTAAGTATTGAAGAGGGGAACGAGGGAACAAACCCCTTATGTTATCCATGTTTCAGGTGAACTTGCTCTCGCCGACGTATACTGAGCTAGAAATAAGGTTTGGACTTGGTCAAAGGTCAGATTGGTCCTAACAATATTTTTTTTAAAAAATCTTCTATAATTTTAAAATAGATCTAGCTAGACAGACCTGGTATATCTAATTAATTCCAAAAATGAGAACATAGCTGGGGTTTGGTAGATTTGAAATTGGGGTTGGAGCTTGATGGACATGGCGGACCCCTGGTGCGCACTGTGGTGTAAACACTACCATCCCCCCTTCCATCTCCTCTTAACATGCAAATTGACGTGGGGACAATATCACATGTTGCCCACATTTCAGTTTTGCCTTCGAGGTTGACCTATGTATCTATTCATACATGAATTAACGTCCAACATGTTAGACAACTATAGTTGTTTTCAATAATGACGGAACATACTGGAATAATTTTTCTTTTTTTTAATATTTCAATTAAGCACATTTTTTTGTTATAAGATTAATTAGCCCTTAACTAACACTCCAATTACTTAATTAATATTCATATGAGGCATCAGGGCCTTTAGACAATTACCATACATGAGCACAAGGTCGTAATTAAGTGGAGAAAGCATGTACGTGTCATTGAGTTTTTTTCACACAAATTTTAAGACATTATATTATATTTTATTTTATGGCTGAGCATATTTTAATTAAGATATTAAAATGTTGAGAAAATATATCTTTTCAATTGACGGAGATCTGACCAAACTAACTATTACACTCTTAATTCTTTGGTGGGGAAAGGGGTTAGGGAATAATACTCCATTTATTTAAAATTACAAGTGACTTCTCTCCGTACATTGCAGAAACAAATGATTTTATAATGAAACCAATATTGTTTATTGGTTATTATGAGTATTATCCAAATATTGAAGTACGTCGTTCGATTTATTTTCAGGGCATGTGTCACAATCAGTTCGTTTAGCATTAAGCTCCAAAGAAACTAAATAGTACTTAAATCAAAATCGGCAACTCCATAAGCTGGGAACTAAGCTATAAATATGTAAGTGCATGCTAGTCCTAGCTAGCTAGCTAGCTTTTTTTTTATTTATTACATATAGATGACGCAACTTAAAGATCTAGTTGTAGTAGATATATATGTCCGTGGAGCCCAAGCTAATCAATTACTATCATGGCCCAATGATCATCAAACAAACCACCCTAGATACGTACTCCTTATTATGAGGAAGCTAATATCACATAAGCAAGCTCCTTATAATGGCTGCTTGAGCACTGTCGGTTTCTGTCGACTCCAGAAGCTCCGATAATCGGTCGCTCAGATCATCCACTTCTCTGTGTAAATTTCTAATATAGTTGCATGTCTCCTGCAGCACCTTTGAAGCTGAAACCTGCACAAGTACGTACCTCGACCAAATTAAATACAGTACTTTTAAACATTAATTAGACGAGTATTTGTATTAATTAAACAAAGAAATTAAGGAGTTAATGGATTGGAGGGAACAGTGGAGACCCACATCTGGAAATGGGATTGCACCGGCCACAAGAATTAAATGCATAAGAGTTCTTGCGGGGATATATATATATATATATATATATATATATATCTTGTAGTAGCTAGCTAGCCAAATAAATGAGAGCCACAGAAAATGTGAAAAGTTTCAAAAAAAAAAACAAATTAATTACAGCTATACCTTGTCGGAACGCCTATTGCGAATCTCAGGAATAAGTCGCTGCAACTTGGAAACAAGATCGGCAATCTGATCATCAGTTATCCTCGAAGTTTCTGTTGATTGTCGGGAACGAGACCTTCGGCTAGACATTGCCGCTTTTGATACTCTTTGGGTATTTAATAAAATATTTTATTTTGCCGATCAAAGAAAAAGAAAATGACTGACAGATAACTGGCCGATAATGCACTTAAAAAGAAAATTTAGAAAGAGAGAGAAGCAAGTGGTTTTGGGACAAGTTATTAAGGTTATAATGATCAAGATAAGAGAACCATGAAGCTAGATAAGGAAAATGGGAAAGAGAGTTGGAGAGGGTACAGATGGAGGGTGAGAAAGAGAAATCAAGAAAGAAATTTTTTTGTAGGTGACGAAGACAAGTGCATGGGAGAAAGCTGTGGGCTAGTTGCCTTTTTAAATAGAGTTTGAACTTGAAGGGAGTAAGAAATAGAGAGGGGGGATCATACATTCGAACACATAATTCGGATTTGAATTTGGTGAAGTTAATATAAACAAATATTTATTTATTTGTCAATTATATTTATATATTATATAAAATGATAGAGAATTGAATATAACGTATTGTGAAATTAAATACTATTAATTGATATGCTACTTTTGTTATG
This sequence comes from Pittosporum tobira, assembly GCA_032359685.1. NCBI lineage: Eukaryota > Viridiplantae > Streptophyta > Magnoliopsida > Apiales > Pittosporaceae > Pittosporum > Pittosporum tobira. The sequence continues at coordinate 19,282 of JAUMHB010094580.1, forward strand.
CAAATGTAATATTGTTGTAGTATATACTTAAAAGATAATGTTTTAAATGATTTTTTATAATTTTGATTGATTGAGTGTCTAAATATATTTTATTAATTTTAATCTAAATGTTAGAATTATTTTTTGTGCGACCGCTTACATTTATTTAGCGATTTTTAGAGAATGGTTAAAAGGTAATCAATTCTAAACTTAACTTTGGCAAGTTAAATCAAGTGAGCGAGAGGGATACGCCATACCGTCGTCCTGTGTGCATGTCCCCGAACTGGGGTTAGAGTTGTTCAAGTGGGTTAAGAGAAAATGTGAAGTTGTTTTTGTTCTAGTTTATCACCCAACCTTGCGGGCCTCTGTTGTGTCAGTCTCAGCACGCAAGCCCATGTTATCTGATTGACCCCTTATTATTAATTTAATACTATAACAACTTCTCTACCACACATTATATTATAATTTAGATATGAATTTGATTATACACACACACACACACACTGTGTACATACATACATTTATATACTAAAACACAAACAAAGATTACTAGGATGTTATTCTCCACATGTAAGGATCTCCGTTTAAGTTTCTGGATCTCGATTCCTTCACTTGCCATCTCTATCAATGATATAAAGATATGCATTCATACGGCAAAGAGTTATGAACTGATACATAACTTGCGGTGCATCTTGTTCATTGATAATGTTCTAGTTAATTCAATAATTTCGCTTCCAATATTCGGAAAATATTCAAAGTCAAAGTCGCATCGACTAACTTCAACCGTCGAAATGCTATCAATTAGGGCAAGCTTAAAACTTTCCCCAAAGTGAATAGGTGCAGTCAAAGCTCGCCGGAAGAGGATGAAATATGTATGACACATTTTTCACTTTTAAACTGCAATGAGAGGAGTACATACAGTGGTGTTGTTTGTTATAATTTATTTGATTAATTTATAATTTATTTTAAAAAATAAAAATATCTTAAATTATTTATTTTGTATTACTTAAAATAAATTATATGTTAAATACAACACATATTATTGAGAAATAGCCTTTGCATTATCTTTTGAAAGACATAGAACTCTTTTTATATATTATAAACGTCTTTTTATTTATCAACAATTAATTTTAAGTTAAATGTGAGCATTGAAATTTATGGTTTTTCCACTCTCGTGTAACTCAAACATACAGTGAATTTACGTATGAGATGTTTCTCGACTTATCACCCATTAATTTTACTTAAAATTTTGATGCACAAATATAAAAAATTAACTAAAATAAATATTATTTTTAATTTAAAATTCATTTAAACTAATAAATGAGTTTTAAAATGTTTTCAGAGAAGATGAGACAAACTGCATATGTAAGCGAGAGTGTGGCATTGTTGACCAGTTATGTTAAAACTGTCCATAGATCGATATAAGTAATTTTTATATAATTTAATTACATGCTCATCCAAAATTTTCGTACGTGGTGTCTTGTAATATCTGCAGTATTACGATGACCGGTATCGTCGGCCAAGCATATAATAATAATACTAGTAATAACCCTACTGTATTTTATGTATATTAAATTGAAGTAAGATTTTGTTAGTACTGTTTGTAGTGGCAACTGAACTGTCCATGATGTTAACTGAGGCATATGGTTTAATTAATAAATTAAATAAATAATTAAATTGAATTGAATTGAATCTAATTTGGTACACTTGATATTGGTCAATGCTACTGTAACTAAATCTCACGTCAGTAAAAAAAATATTTTAAAATAGGATTTGGGTTTTTGTTGGCTAGTTAAAAATTGTTGTTAATTTGATAAATAGCTTAGTTTTATGTATAAGTGTGTGTGCGCATCGGGGCATTACATGTCCGCACGTGATGGGGGGATATGTTTGCACTTTTTTTCCGGCGAGATTCCTGGTAGAAATTTGTGGACACAATGACAATCGGGGTTGGGGACGAGGGAGGGCTGTTGCGGCCTTCAATACCCAACGTCAGTTGCATCCGGAAATGGAGCAGCAACTTCGATCATCCGCCAAGTTTCAAATTAAAAAAGATAAAATAAAATCATCCACTATTTAATTTTATTTTATGTTATAAATTAAAATCCTGATCGAATTGATCGGGTCATGTAAGAACAAGGTTCAAGTCTACCGGTCTGTTAGGATGCCTCAGCTAATTTCCACTATTAATGGTCAATCATTTGACTTCCGACTGCTTTGCATCAAATTAAACCACATGCTCCACCGCTTGTGCGTTGGTGTTTTGAGTTTCTTTGTAGACGAAGGTCTCTTGTTGAATACAGTTTATCTTATATATGCATTGGACGACATATTATCTTGTATGAATCATGGGTCTCGCTCCCTCGTGAGCAGACGAGAGTTTCGCTCTTCAAAGAGCGGACGAGGTACACTTCTTCGGTGACTTGGCGGGGGTTACGGGACAGCGCTCCTAACCACGGATAATATTTTGTTTACGTTTGATCTTGTTAGTGTTTTTGTTTGTTGATCTTTTAAGAGGAATTTTATATTTTTAGTTGATTAAAAATTTTCCTTGTACTTGTATTTGTTATATAAAGAAATTGATATAGATTATTTTTCATATCTTTTTTAAAATATAATGCTATCGCAGTCACCCTGATTTTTTCCTATTAGAATTTTTACATAATTTTTATTTTTTATTTTTTTGTAATTATCTATTTCAATTTTTTTCTTGTTTATTATATTTTGTTGTGTTGTTAATGACTAACAAATTCCATTTGATTTCTTTACAATCATGTTGAATTTTTATTTTTATTTTTTATCTGTTAGTTTTTTACTATAAATCCGAATCATATTGGAATATGAAGCATTAGGCATGTATACTATTTGCAATGAGTTCCTTTGTAAGAAAAATTATAGAATTAGAAATATTTCAAGTGGTGTACGTATATATAACAACTGAACATTATATATATATATATATATATATATATATATTGTGTGTGTGTGTGTGTGTGTGTGTGTGTGTAAGTAAAATGGTGAAAAATAGGTAGAAATGGTTTCAGATGTTCGGATACTGCTAGTTCGTAATCACAGAATCAACCAACCTGTCCAGTTTCAGTCTTGACCACCACTTATTTATGGTATCAATCAATCGTGATTCGATTATCGATTTTAACCACAAGTAGTACTATTGCAGGTTGCCACTTGAAGATCAAGTCATTGTTAATCTGGATACTCCCTGCTCTTTGAGAATCAAATCAAGATTTCATAATCGAATACTTTAAATGAATGTAAGTACGGAACTGAAACAACACTTTCAATAACTAAAGAAAGGATCAAAAAGGAAATTAATATAATTTTCAGTATTCTAAATATTGTTATCGGCCTTAGACGACGGAGATTAATCGGTCGGGTATATATATATATATATATAGTTTGGTATAACTTATTTAAAAATAAATTATATATTATTTAATAATCAGATTATTAAATAAGTGGTTAGTTCTGTTTGGTGTAATTTTTTTAAAACAGATTATTAAATAAGTTTCTGAAACTTAATTTTTTAGAAGTAATTATTATGTGTTTTAGCGGCTTGTACAATCAAAAAACAACTTATTGAATAAGTTGAAACAAACAGAACTTTGAAGTTATTATACCTTTTAAAAAGTTATAATCACTTTTAAAAATCAGAACCAAACAGTCACTATATATGGACTTGCCATGAAGTAGAAGAAGAAACACAATCAATCTGCATGGCAGTGGCCAGCCACATATACGGGTAGCCGTAGAATCGAATTCAAATATGTTGTATCAAATGTTGTCTCATATGCTATCTAAATTGTTGTGACTATTTTGACCTTTAATCAAGTCCAAACCGTGTTTCCAATTGGGCACACACCGGCGAGAGCAAGTTCACCTGAAACAGGGGCAACACGAGGGGTTTGTTCCCTCGTTCCCCTCTCCGATGCTTAAGTTAGTTGAGATTAAGGTGATAATCTGAATATTAAGTATGAGATGATGGGGTTTACCGGTGTATTTTGAGAGAATTTTTTGCTCCGACGAGTTTGCCGGTATTTTTACAGAGTATTGGCTCTTTTATGTTTAGAGCGGGGGGTCTCCCATTTGTGCAAATGAGACAATAATTGTATAGTTTGCATTGGCCTGCAACCCGATAAAATAGGCATGGTGCGCCTGCTGTGAGTTGACAGCTGGTATGACGCGCCTTATTTGAGTTGACATGGCAGCAGGGTTAGGCAGCTGATTGGACACCGCTTGGGAACTTGTTTTATGGCCTTCAGGCTGCTGGACCCAGATCAGGCAGGGCCGAGCCCGATCGATGGGGCGGAGTGGATCCACTACCTGGAAAGACCTGAGCCAAAGACGCATAGTTTGGGAGTTCCTGATAGCGATAATCCGGGCGGACTGATGTGGGTGTAAAACCCCTCGGAGGCCGATTGGCTGAGCTTGTGTTTTCTGGATGCCGGATGTCGAGGTCGATCCTTGTTTGGGCGAGGCAGGTCGCCGAACCTTGAGGATGGCCGATCGGATGATTTGCTATACGAGTGTTGAGCTGTCACATGAGATACCACGTTGCCCTAATTACGGCCAAAGTGAAAACTTTAACCCTATTTTGAGACGATCTCCATCACAAATCAAATCTAATCTAATAGATGTTGAATTTTATTTTTTAAAATTATTAAAAAAAACACTTTTCAAATAAGTTATAATCAATTTTAATAAGATTTTTCAAATAGGTTAATGTTTTTAGCTGTGTTTTGCTGTTGTAGTTTTGGGAAATAAATAGTACTCTTTTGGCATATAAAATTGTGATAGAATTTCAATTTTAGATAACACTAAAAATAAGTGTCAATAGTCACTCCGTGTGATGCAAATATTGAAAATTCGGTTAATTCGGTCATCAAAATTTTCTAATTCGGAGTGGGCTCAAATTTGGTGGGCGGCTTGGAAACGGTCTTTTGAGCACAGCCCATCCAGTAAGCTGCGATGGGCACCATCAATTTTGGACGTTTCGGGCTTGTTTAGATGGATTTTTGGACTTTTTTAGTTATTTATTTTATTATGGTAATTTTTTAATATTACTATTTTCGAATTCTATTCTGATTAGGGTTTTACACGTTCTTATTTAAACTCTGTATTGTTTAGAGAATGGAGGCTTTTGATTTTATTGAGATTGATTTTTATCAAACAGAAAACTTTTGTGTTTTCTTATATTTCTTAATTTTCCTATTGTTGGAATTTCATGCATTTGACATTATTATGCTTGATAATATAGATTTGCAAGTTCGGTTTAGGCATGGTATAAAGTTTTTGTGTGTTTTCACCAAAATATTTGAAATTTTTTTGTTTTTTAATTTATCAAAACAAAATTCAAGGGTAGCTTCTATATTATGATATTTCAAACGAAAAAAAATGTTTCCATGATTTTCGTTTGACAAGATCCAAACTTTCAAAAATTTGTTCTCGTAAAAAAATTAGTATTAATCAAAATAATTAATTAATTTCAAAATTTCAAAAAAGTGAGTTAATCAAATAAATATTTGGATAAGAATTTAACTTAAAATAGTCAGAATTCTTTAAAATTTTATTTAACTATGCTTTTAGTTCATTTATACATACTTTTTAGTTATTATATAATATTTTTGTTCTTTGTGAAAGTATAGAATTATTCCTTATTATCGATCATTTCATAATGTCTTTTATATTATAAAAATACATTAATTAAAAATATGTTTGATAATAAATATCATAATATTTAAATTATATTGATAATAATTTTGATGTTATTTTTTAATTTTTTGAATATGATCATAATTATCATAATATTATATACTCGTCATAAATAAATAAGTTAAAACACGCATTAAATATAACACAACATATTTTAACATATTTGTATTCCTAGCGTTTCTAAATTATTTCTGTTTTCTAAATATTTGAAACACATTCTCGAAATGAAACTTTGAACCATGTGTTGTTGGGCAGAGGGAGGTTCTAAAAATGAAAAGATTTGGAGAGATATGTGAGGTTTAATGAGATCTCAGTTTTATACTAAGACTTTCTAATAATGTTAAGAGTCTCAAATTTATGTCAAATTCACATGGTTATATATATGTAGTCGAATTCAATATATAAACCAGTTAATATCATGGTAGATTCTATAAAACATATATATACATTAAAATTGTGAATTTAAGATAAATTTGAAATCTCAAATTCAAGACTATACTCAGACAAGAAAAATAAAAAATAATTTAAAAAAATAAAATTCAACCATGTCTATTTATATTCGTTTGAGAACTCCCAGTCCAACAACAAAAAATAACATTCACTCATCAATGAACTTTCAAATCACGAAAGCAGTGGTTACATATATATTCAAGTCAAACTGGGCATTTAAGGTCAACTGTCACAAAATTACACGATATGTACGTGGAGTGCCTCCAACAAATAGTACTACCTGCATGTTCAGCCAATAGATTGAAGTTAAGTGGAGACAGAAGATGCCATGCACCGTCGTGAGTTCAGTTATGGAACTGCTCTCTGGCCGATCATTAATTAGATGGCTTGGAAATTTTCCATGAAAAAACTAGCATAAATAATATTTATGTGGCGTGTGAGTGAAAAATAAAATAAAATAAAATTTTACATTTTTGAAATTGAGTGGTAATTCAAACGAAATATTTACCTAACACTATAATTTAAGTTATAAATGAGAGAATATATGAAATGGATGAGATGAAATTTACCTCCTTCTTTCAAAATGATTAAACATTCACTTATCCTCTTCATTTTTAACAAAATTTTTAAAATTAAACAACAAATTTTTTTCCAACCACTACTCAATTTAAATAATATAAAATTTTATTACATTTATTTTTCTAAAAAAATAAGAATTAAACATAACATTAGACTTAATATTTCTTAAAAAATAAAAATTAAACGTAACATTAGAAAATTATTGTTTTACTGTACCAAGTGCACCTACTCAACTCGAGTCCCCGACATACTGCCAATGAATTTCGGTCGTCTAATAGTATATAACTTAAATGGTAAAAAGCATATAGTAGAGAACGACTGTTAAATTTTTTGTTTGTGATGGTAAAAAAATCGTGAAAGAGATAGGAAAATTGAAAACAACAATGACAATGATAGTTGTCAAATGATTAAGATTTTTCAAAAGACGTTGAAAGACTCATTCACTACATCCACAGCATATGTTTATACGTTATAAACATTTTTGACCATTAAATTTATGTGTTAGACAATTCAAATAATTTGTTATTTATTTAAAATATTTTGTCTAATTTTAACAATTATATATGATACACACACACACACACACAAACAAAAGAAATATGAACGGAAATTAATAACATTTATAATTTAAAAACTAAATTTAATAGAGGTCAAAAGTATTTATAATTTTGGGGCAAAGAAAATAATAGATCCTACGATAACAAAAATAATTAGCGAATAAGAACGAAAAGAAAAAAAAAATGAACTTCAGAACGAGAAAAAGGATGTACATCCTAAAACTTATTTTATTTTAATTGATGTAAAAATAAATATTATAAGATATATATAAATTTGATGCCAAAAAAAAATTGAGAATAATAAATAATATAATAATAATAATAATAATTAATTGAGGTAAAAAAAAAAAGACAAAATAAGGAATTAAACAATGCCGACAGCGGTCACGTGATCATCTAGTTGCTTCCCTTCTTACTGTAAGTTTTTCTGTTTTTGTAGGGTCATACGGCGATGGACACAGCAAGTAATTAACATGTCCAACCCCTGTTTGGGCTCTCATACTTGCTTCCGCTTCATTTCCCATATATTTAAACTACTGGTATTATTGTGTCGAGTTTTTACCAGGTCCCGCACATTCTAACAACTGTAGTTATCTTTCTATTATTTCGATTAGATATATTCCGTTTATTTTGAAATTAAAAATATTTTTAAAAAATTAAAAAATAATAATTTTTAAGAATAAATGTTTAATTATAATTTTTTATTTTAGTATAAACTTTTCTTTAAAATGATATAAAATTTTATCTTTAATTTCTAATTCCAATGCAATGGTGTGAAAGGACTGATGCATTGCGTGATGTAAATAAATAGACGAAATCGTTACCAAAAATACAAATAAATAGGGTAAAGGGACATTCATTCTAGACTTGATCTTCAACTTAATGCACATTTTCAAAAACAAAATTACAACTCTTATGCATATCCTACATCATAATTTTCCACACAACTTCACATGGTGATGGTTTATGCCACATAAAACACCAAAATACAAGCCTGGTTTGGTATTTATTTAAAGAAATAATATATATTCTTTTTTGTTTTTTTCTCTTATCACTTAATTTATAAAAATTACCAACTGTTGGGTCATTCCAATGTCAATCTTGATTTTGATAATGACAAACATGCATTGACTAATACAGTTGCGAGACGTCTCAGGAAATATATATCTCAAGTCCGGAGAGAGGGCTTGGGAACTGGACATAGGAGACTACCTCCGAACCAGGCTAAATCTTTGTGTTATGCATGTTTGGTAATTTCGTTCTTTGTCTTATTTATTACATGCTTTATTTCCTCATCTTAAATCAATTGATCATATAAACTGTTCATTGAAAAATTCCTCAAAACCATAAAAGAGTTAACAATCTGTTCAACCCCCCTTTTAGATTGTTATTTTGCACCAACAATTGGCATCAGAGCAAGACTTTTTAATTTATTTGCTGAGTGTGTGCAGACATTACAAAAAGTAGATCTATGGGACATGCAAATTTTTATGGTTGCGGAGAAGAAATTGCATCAACCCGACCACCACTATTTGAAGGAATAAATTTAGGGCATTGGAAAATAGTATTCAAAGCTTATGTTATAACACATGGAATTAAGGTATGAAATTGTGTTGAGAAATGTTATTCATATCCGACAAAGATCGTGAACAAGAAAGTTCTTCCGAAGAAATATGAAGATTTGACCAAGGAAGAAGAAGATGTCGTAAATCTTGATTCTAAAGCTATGTACTACATAACTAATGCTCTAACCAATGAAATATTAAACGATGTGATAAATTGTGAGAATGCCAAAGAGATATGGGACAAACTAAATATTTTGTATGGAAGAACAAGCAACATCAATGAGACTCAAAAAGTCAACCATTGTCATATATCTACAGATAACTAGACTCCAACTAATGAGGTATTTTCTAACTTATCTTCTCACATAGATAATCATATTATTTTGAAAGATGTAGATAATTTGGATGATAACGATTCTTATTCTTTTGAGGAGCTTCAAAAATTATTTCATGCACTTTTGAAAAGAACATGATTTTGCAAAAAAAAATTGATAAATTTAAAGTCAAGGCAACGCGACTTGAGAAATATAAAATTTTGGAAAGAGAAAATAATGATTTAATTATTTCAAATGACGATTTAACAAAACAAAATAAAATTTTAATTTATGAAAAACAAAATTTGGAAATACAAATTGAAGAGCTCAAAGTATCTCATCAAGCATCTACTTCATCTATGCCTTTTGAAATTAAGAGACTTAGTGAAAAGGTTGAATCCCTGACCAAAGAGCGTGACAATTTAAGTACCATTGTGACCAAGTTCACAAAGGGAAAAGAAAACTTAGATGATATACTAGGAAGCCAAAGATGTACTTTTAATAAAAAGGGCTTAGGTTCCACCGGTGAACCCACTAGCGCCAGTCACAAAATCTTGTATCATGCCAAAAGCAAAGAAATAACGGTTAATGCATCTCCATTTCATACATGTTCTTATTGCAATAGAAAGGGGCACTCCATACACACTTGTCATGCCAAACATGGTAGAATCACAACCAAGATGGAGTGGGTTCCCAAGGGGACACAAAGAACTCTTAGATCCAGGATTCCCTAGGATTCCCATAAGGAATCCTAACCTTCCTAAAAGGAATGTTAGCCCTCCCCCACCGAGACGTTTTCAAGAAAAGTTTCAATATCATCATCATGCATATCTAAAACCTCAATGGAGACCATGGAACTCATATCAACATGATGCACCGAGATACTTCTTTCTTATGCCTCAAGAATCACACTACACACAGTCTCGTATGGGGTCCATGGGTTTATATTCTGATTATTATTATCCTATTTTCCAATTCATGAGAGAAGGGTTTAATACCCCTTACACAAGATAATAAATTAAAATTAACATTTTTTGGATCCAATATATATGGGCACCAAGAGTTAATTATGTTTTGCAGGTATCATTTTTTTTTCAATCAAATTATGGTTGGTAGATGAGTATCACTATTTTCCACTTGATCAGATTCATAAAGGTTTTGGCGACAACAAAAGGGAGAGTAAAATTACTTTGTCTAATTACATTCGCAAATTATTTTTCCCATATAATATTCTTAGATATGTCACAATTGTAGGGGGCGCTTTCTGTTATTATATTTTCATTATTATTTAGTTCATCCAATAAAATATGTTTTGCATTTTTGTCATACTTGTGATAATAACAAATGCAGGCTATCATCCCCTAATTTAGTTTTGATAATAACAAATGGGGAGAGAAAATAATAAATGATCTGACATTATTTATTTGGTGATTTATGCATATATTTAGGAAAACTTTATTGAATATGTTGAATGTCATTATGCTATAAATTGATTTATATTTTATGGGTTTGTCATCATAAAAAAGGGAGAGATTGTTGTGACATCCCAATGTCAATCTTGATTTTGATAATGATAAATATGCATGGACTAATACATTTGCGAGACGTCTTAGGAAATATATATATATATATATATATATATATATGAAGAACAACACACGGGAAAATAATATTTTATTTTCAAGAAATGATTCAATAATTTGGAAGAGCTTAGAGATTGAAGACTAGAATTAGGACTAGTCCCTCTCATAGGAATTTTCATGTAAGTGTTTTTTCTATGGTCCTAAAGATGCAAGCTTGAAATAATATTTTTATTTATTTAGAAAAATATTTTTATTATATTTTTCATATTTATCTTTGAA
>JAUMHB010094581.1:0-10797 GCA_032359685.1 Pittosporum tobira
CATATTTTTGAAAATTACAGTTGGTCACGAGTTGCAGCCTTCCTTTCTCCATCTGTCCCGTCAAAAACAAGAAAACACAACACTCTCGTAGCCGCCGCCCGTATCTTTTTTATATCAAACATAACACACATTTTTCAAGTTTTCATTCTCTGTCCCACCCGTCTGTGTTCACCTCAGGTGCCATTTCTGCTAAACCAAACTCCTTTCTGTCGTCCACTTTGCTTTCGTAGTTTCAAAAATGTCGACGATCAATATACAGACGGGAATGTCAATGCTGAAATCTGATCGCCTTTCCTCGGCGAAGAAGAACCTAAGCGACTTCTTCTACGATTCACGGACCCGTAGACAATGCATTCGAAAAGAAATGCTGACGACGGTCAAATCGATGAAGATAGCCGAGCAAAATCAAGAAGCTCGTTTATCATCGCCAAATGGCCCCTCGAGTTCAGTATGTTTCTGATTAAAATATGTATATATAATGTATGTTTATATCAATTGTTTAAATGGTGTATGTTCAGTTGTTCTTTTGTTTCTTTGGAATACTATCTCTGTTCCCAAATTAGAGTTATAGTTTCCTTTTAATTAATGTTCTAAAATTAGATATACATTTCTGGTTTTGGAACATAAAGAGATATGATGTTCATATAATATGACAATACTTGCATTCTAGGTGTATTATCATGCTACCATTGTTGCATTTCTAGTTAATGCTGGAAACATGTTTAGAAAATAAAGTTTCATTAAAAGTCGTCGCTTAGAGATATATACTGTATCTAATTTCGGAATGAAGTACTCCTTTCGTTCTAAAATTATTGATACTTTTGACTTCTATCAAACTATGTTTGATAAATCTTAAAATTCAAATTATGATATAAATTCGTGCTCAAAATTTGAAAGTTCCTATGCAATAGTATTTCTTTTAAAGGCTCAGTTTATAAAAGAAAAAAAAATTGATTAGAAATGCAGCTAGAAACTTAGAAAGTTAAGTGCAGGAGAACCTGGGGGCTTAATCTTGTAATTGGTCCTTACTTTCATTTGCATAAGAATTGTGTTAATCTTTATTAAGTGAGATTATTAATTGGTATACTGCGTGCATTTTAAGCCGCGAGGTTGTAAATTATGAACACCAAGTCATCTTGGTGGCGTTCTTGGTCTTCTGTTGATGACTGATGGGCTGATGTACTCAGATAGCAGCAGCCGACATTTTGATGGTCCTTGTTATTGTTTCTCTGGGAAAAAAAGTCTTTGGAGGCATAAAAATCCAGCCGTATTCTTAGTGTTTTAAGTCGTTGACTTTATTTATATTTTCATCTTTTCATTCATGTTGTTAAAATTTCAGATTGTTAAAGAATTAGACATTTTTTGATTTCTATATCAATGCTAGTTGGTGTGTACGAGAAACTTGAATTGGTTTGAGAGGTTTTGAAGATTTAGAGAAGAGATATCAACCTAGGGAAGAGTTCCATTAAATGTGTAACCAGAGTCTACACTCATTAAATTTTGATCACGGAATTTATTTTATAAAGAACTTTTGTATGGTAATTACATGAACGCTTCTGACTTCGTGTTCCACTGAACAGTTTTGAACACATTACCAATATAAAATTCTGTTAAAAAGGAAGATATCTACTATACTCCAGGTTACGTAATCCAGAATAGAATCTTCTTCACCCGCTTTTTGTTCTCTCTCCGTTTGTTGGTGAGCTTAAATTGATGTTTTTATTGTTATGTTATAAGTATCTTTAAAGTTATTGTTCTTGCCTTTTTTAATACATCTTATTTATAAGTTATTTCTCCAGATTTTGCTATTCCTTTTTATCTGATTACATGTTTTCTGTCCAGGACAATTTGAACTCTTCATTTGAGATACAGTCTAATAAGTATGTTCAGGGGCAGACACAGATAACTTTGAATGCTCCAAGAAAAACAAAGATAGTGTGCACCATAGGTCCTTCTACAAGCTCACGTGAAATGATATGGAAGCTGGCTGAAACTGGAATGAATGTGGCACGCTTAAATATGTCCCATGGCGACCATGCTTCACACCAGAAAACCATCAACCTAGTCAAGGAGTACAATGCTCAATCTGAAGACAAAGTTGTAGCCATAATGTTAGACACAAAGGTATGTTGTCTGTTCTTCACCGGCATTTTTTATCTGTAATGTTTCTTTCAAAAGTATTATAAATTCTGCCTAACAAGGCATTAGTATACCACTAGAAATTAGTTTATATCGGTGCTTCCAACTAAATCTTTCAGTTTTGCAATTCAAATAATATTATAAATTCTTGAATTTCTTTAATGAAGTGTCTTGAAAATTTAGATACATTGTGGTTCTGTAATCATCTTGATGCAGGGACCTGAGGTTAGAAGTGGAGATGTGCCTCAACCAATATTCCTCGAGGAGGGACAAGAGTTCAATTTCACTATTAAAAAAGGAGTCAGCACGGAGAACACTGTTAGTGTAAATTATGATGACTTTGTGAATGATGTCGAGGTTGGGGACATAGTACTAGTTGATGGTAAGTAAGAATGTTTGACTTTGATGTTTCTAAGGGTGATTTGATTGGTGCAATTGAAAACTAAGGCCAAATTTATTGGGAGTCAGCAATTGATGATGTCTTCTAAAAATATAGCCAATTCCAAATTTTCACTTGTAAGTAGATTGTATTTTTTTCATTATAGCTGAAACTTAGCCACCATTAAAAAATAATTTAACACATACAAATAATTTCAAAATGATTGAAATTATAAAATGATTATCAGATATGTTCTAAATGTTCTGCGAGCAGGGAAGTTTTACAAAATGTTAATTTTTGTAGATTGAGATTTGTTTCCGGGTTTCTGTTATTATCGTTTATTTGCTGGATATATACTTACTGTCAATGTAGGAGCATTACGATTCTGAGCTTGACCCCTACTTTCGGTAAAACTGAGTGCTTAAACCAATGACTCATACTAGGAACTGACATGACTCTTTTTACATTGCTTGTCCTAAGGGGGAATTTTTGTTGTTTTACGCTTTTACTGCATTTCCTGGAACCGTCTTCTAAACTAGGTGAAGTCTATCCTCTTTTCTAAGTGATATTGCTCCCATGCATGACAGGCATCCTTCCATCTCAAAAAACAGGATACATGAAATTACATAATTCAAAAAGGTGTCCTTTTAAAACAGCTTCCTTGAAGACGACAAAGAGAACAATATTAGGTTACTAATATAAGCTTAGGCTTGAAAGTCCAGAGCTAAATAAGTATTTATTGGTGCTAGGGGGAATGATGTCATTAGCTGTGAAATCAAAGACAAAGGACATAGTCAACTGCGAAGTAATTGATGGTGGAGAATTGAAATCAAGGAGACATTTAAATGTACGTGGGAAGAGTGCAACTCTACCCTCAATAACAGGTTTGTTTTCTGGGCAGTCCTCTTCATGTTTGGTCATATATCGTGTGCTCTGTTTTCTAATAAGTTTCTAATCTTTTGGCTGTTGTTTATTAGTTAATCTCTTCTTTTAATAGAATTCTTCTTTTATCCAAAAGTTATAATAATAAAAAGAAAAATGCTACCACAGACAAAGACTGGGAAGATATCCAGTTTGGAGTGGACAACCAAATTGATTTCTATGCTGTTTCCTTTGTGAAAGATGCCAAGGTGGTACATGAGTTGAAAGACTATCTCAAAAGTAAAGTTTCCAGTTTCCAGTTTCCAGTCTCCATCTTCATTTTATTACTGAAATGTTGCTTTGTCAATCTGTATCCGTGGTCTAATTTTTTCATTTCTAAACTCATCTGCAGGCTGCACCGCTGATATTCACGTGATTGTAAAAATTGAGAGTGCAGACTCTATACCGAATCTTCCTTCTATAATCTCTGCATGTGATGGGGTTAGCTTTGCTTTTCTAAACTAGTCTGTTTTCCTCATAGGTGACTTTATGGCTTATGCTAAATTACTAGAAACTGTCCTTTTGAAGGGAAAGGATGTTATACTTGAATAACAAATAATAGAAGAAACAGAAAATCTGTTGAATTGAAATATTCAAGAAACTTTTGCGCCGAACAAAAAGAAAAAATATGTATGTAGATATATTTATCAACTTGAACAAAACCTCACAAGAACCTTAGAATCTTGACGCAAATCCACTTCTCACTAAGCACACTAGGATTCGAACCCACAATCATGCAGATTTTGAATGGAAAAGAGTGTGCGCACTTATATTACACTATAAATTTTACCGAAGTTCTACTATATTTCGCTGTACTTTTAAATAGTTACAAAATGATCAATTTGTAAGAAATACAACCAGCAAGCATTCAATGCTTGCGACATTTGTCAAAAAAAAAATAAAAAATGAAAGGTAATAAAGTGACAAATGTTTTGTCTCTCTTAAAATGTAGATATCCTTAATATGCATACTTATGGTGTTTTGGCCATTGTTTTTAGGACGGAGGGAGTACTTTCCAATATATTTAATATACAGATAAAATATAACTCTGTCCAAAAACGAATGAGGCTTGACTCATCATTTTGTCTCATTTTGTCTCACAAAATGATGAGTCAAGCCTCATTCGTTTTTGGATGGACAATGTTTTTAGAACGTCTTAAAACCTGTGCCAAAACAGTCAAAAAATTGAGACGTTTAACATGGGATGGAGGGAATACATGATTGAGCTTTGCTGTTGTTGCATAACCAGGTGGTTTATTAGGGATTGTATTACTTTCACAATAGTGGTTTCCACAAAAAAAATATTTTAGTCTGAAAGGGTGGTGTTCTGATCAACATTTAATGGCTACCTAAATTGACCAAATGTTAATCATACAGTGCCTATTCAAAGAAACACTTAAAAATTCCATTGCAAGAACTTTAGGTGTTCTCACTATAAAATGATTACTCATTGATTTCTGGAAGTTGTTGCATCTTTATGCCCTATTCTATCACATCTTTCGCTTACAGGCTGTTGGGAGCAATTTGTTTTTCCCATAATATCTTTCTAAAACTCTTTAATTGCTAACAGGCAATGGTAGCCCGGGGAGATCTTGGAGCTGAACTGCCAATTGAGGAAGTCCCTTTGTTGCAGGTATAATTTGAATCCATTAAAAGTAGGTTTTCCACTTCATGTTCTCTTTTTATTTTTTATTTGCTGTCAAATTGTTGTTAAGTAACTAGTTTTAGACTTACATTTATTGAATTTTGAATATTCGTAAATCAGAACGGCAATCAGTAATACGGTTTTATTTTTTTACAGGAAGACATCATTCGAAGGTGTCGCAGTGTACAGAAACCAGTGATAGTTGCAACAAATATGCTGGAAAGCATGATTGATCACCCAACTCCGACGAGGGCGGAAGTGTCTGACATTGCGATGGCGGTACGAGAAGGTGCTGATGCTGTCATGCTTTCAGGAGAAACTGCCCATGGAAAGTAAGTTATCATGATTTATCTTTTATCCTGTTATGATCTAGCCAGGTATAACTCTCCAATGCAAGAGCTTTCCAATAGTTCCACTTGTTACGAGGTGATGCTTATATTTGCATAACGCCCTTCCCTTGGGTTAATACTGTAGAAGGTGTTTGGAGCTGTTGTCTACATGACATATCTTTATGAGGGTTCATGAGCCGAGCTAGAGTATATGTTTAGGCAATGATGTTCTATAAGTAAAAGTATCATTTCTTGAAATTGGGGCAATGGTCCCCCTACTCTTATATGTATCTTCTTCCCTGCTTGTATGAGATAAGAGTAAAACTGAAATTTTTTATTGCATTTGTCTCAGAAAATTATGTCCTATTTGACACTACACTAAATTCACGACAATTTACTCTGTTGGAAGTCAGTGAAAGGTTCTATAAACCTCTATCCTTTCATTTATTCTGGACATTAAAGTCACATCTAGCTGGTTGTGGTCGTGTTATAATCGAACTTCTCACATATAGAATTGAAGTCTACATTTAGCCACATTTTGTGCTTGTCTCTAACAACTTACCTAATTAACAAGTTTCTGAAATAAGTATTGTTTTCTCTCTCATAATACTCTTTGAAGTATTTCAGGTGTGTCCCCCTGTCTGACCTTTGTAGAGACTGGAAAGCTTCCCGTTTCTGATGGATTTTCTTTTCGTTCATTTTCTTGAGTTTGGGTGGATGCCTTGTCCCCCATGCTTGTATGATCGCTTGTTCTAGTTAATTTCTTCTTTTATCAAAAATAAATACTCTTTGATGTCTAAAGAATAACTGACCCGAAAAATCAGACACCTGAGTTGCTAAATGGCACTGGTTTTTCCTGTCTGTCTCCAATGTCTTTCCTGTGCATTGAATCCATCTTGACGTCCTACCTCTCTATTTTCCCAAATAAAAATGGAGAGCATAAAGAAAAGAAAAGATGCACTTCATCAAGGGCCCTTACATATTATTTTTCAGGGTTTAAAGAACATATTTTTGATGTCGTCGAATTGTGTTTCATGTCAAAACAGATTGTTTGCAGTGTTCTCATTTAGCAGTAACCTAAATTTATTTTATTTTTTTTCTTTGCATCCTCATTGATTTATCTGCTTAATTCTGAAAATGTTTGTAGGTATCCGTTAAAAGCTGTTCAGGTAATGCATAATGTAGCATTGAGAACCGAGACAAGTCCACTAATCAGCAATAGTACTCCGGGGCAACTAACTGCCTACAAGGTGAGCACAGTCTATTTGTTTCCCTCATATTTCAGAGTTTATACTGTCTATTATTATCGATTTATTAAGCTAAATTATAGATTATATCAGAAGAGAAACTTCCCAAGTTCTTTTTTGTTAACTAACTGAGATCAGTTTTCATATATGGGTACTATGTTGACATTCTTCTACAGAGCCATATGGGTGAAATGTTTGCTTTCCATGCCACAACAACGGCTAATAATCTTGCTACTCCAGTCATTGTCTTTACACGAACAGGCTCCATGGCTGTACATTTAAGCCATTATCGGCCCTCCTCAACAATCTTTGCCTTTACAAATGAGTAAGTACAGAAAGTGTGCGATATTGATTATTTAGGTCTAAATCTCTACTATTTTCTGGTATATAGTCATGTATTCTAGTAATAGATTTAGACGGTGTTGCTGAATCTATGAGTTTATCTTCGATATGCTGCCCTACACATCCAGTACATACATAGGAAAACCTTCATTAGGTTTGGAGAAATATAGACCACTGAGCCTCTTTCTTTTTACTTTTCGTTTAGATTCATTTTCCAAATATCCAAGTAGTTCGGGGGAAAAGTACAAGAATGTACTAAATAGGCTAAGTACAATTCTAATTATAATAACAAACATTGTAAGGATTTTTCATTCAAAATATTTTAAGCAACAAAATTATCAGTAACTCACCATACAACAAAGTTGGTTTCATGAAAAATAGTAATTATTAGATATTAGCAACTTATTGGATATTATTTCTCAGAGAGTCGACTGCATTCATTATCCTCAAAATATAGCAGACCTATGCAGCATAGAGGGGTGCCAAGTGACTAGGCCACCTAAGCCTTTTCCTAGATGGTCTTATTTAGTTCATTTCTCAGTTTTCCATACAAAAGGAGTACCTTTTTCTTATTGACAAGTATACAATGACATGATGTCCTCAAGTTAAGCACAAAAATTACATTATCATGTCACTACTATTAAATTAAACATTTGTTATATTAATGGCAAGCATGGAATGAAAATATATACTTGGTATTCGCAAATTTGCAGGAGCACCCTTTTACTTTATATATATGTATATGCAATATAAAGGAAATTGTAGATGTAGGTTTCATATTTTACATGATAGATTATAAACAAATTTGTTTCAAGAATTAGAAAGTTTCAAATTGTGCACTAAATTGGTCCAGGACTAATAACGCCTAGGATGGACAGAACTGCCTAATTCCCAGGTGCAGGCCTAGAAAGACTTTTAGAACCCTGGCCGTATTAGAGTTACCAAATACTCTTACTGACCTAGAAAACCACATGGTACTTGCATTCTCAGACATGGTACTCATGTTCCCAAATATGGTACTCTATATCCGCAACTTTTCAGGTCCAAATATTTATTTTCTTCCTCTACTTGAAAAAGGATCAATATTCTAGTTTGGTATTTAATCCTTCTGCTAGATTATTTTGTGAAGAATCAAATTTTTCATGTAAGAAAATGCATGTCCCTTCTTCGAAATTTTTTCTGTGGTAAATTTAAATTCTAAGATAACTGCTGACTACAGCATCAAAGCCACCCCTATCTTACCACATTTTATCCTATGTGCATACTTCACCTCACAAACCAAAAAGATCAGCATTCCAGGAAACATCGGCTTTTATATGTGCATAATGCTTCACTTCTGCTGCTTCACTATTTATACATGGTATCCTTTTCGTCTCCCCTTTGACCTATGATGATTTTCTCCTCATTCCCATCATTCAGCTTTTGCATATAAACCCCCAAATGAGCTGAATAACAAGATTAATATGTTGCTGTTATTTGCTGCTTTTGTATCTACAGTCTTATTTATCTTGGTTTTGATATTCTCAAGGGGTGTCCACTTGAGTTAGGAATTTGAGTTTATGAAATGAGTAACTTACTCCTATCAAATTTATTTTTCCCTAGTTGTTTATTTGCTTGTGGAATACATAGTTCACAAAGTTACGATTTTGCTCGTCAATTCTATCTTTCTAACACATTCATGGTTTGGCAGTGAAAAGGTTAAACAGAGGCTAGTTCTCTATCACGGTGTAATGCCAATATATATGGAGTTCTCAGACGATGCAGAGGAGACATATTCTCGAGCTATAAAGCTATTATTGGTTAGTGGTTTCTTCCATCCATTTACTTATTACTCCCTCCACTAAAAAGATCCTATTTGTTATTTGTTTTGTTCTACAAAAAGAGTTTTGTTGACTGTAGTATAAAATGACAGAATGTCCTCTGATTTACCATCAGAATTTCATTGTCATGCCACCACTACTGAACTAAAAAACATGGAAGAAAATTATATCATTAATATCTTCAAACTTCTCAAATGGGACTGTTTTTGTGGAAAGGAGGAACTGACATTCATCCTGTATGGCCATATTGAAAAAAATTTATGTGTCTCTTTGTTTTAGAATAAGAATCTGTTGAAGGAAGGAGAGCATGTCACTCTTGTCCAAAGTGGAACACAGAGAATCTGGCGTCAAGAATCCACTCACAACATCCAAGTTCGTCAAGTCAAAGGTTGATCAATGCTTGATGATATGGTACTTCCTGCATTAAAATTCTTTCAAGTTTGCTAAATTTTTAAATGAAAGCATTCTTTTTATTTATTTTCAATTTTGTTCAATCTGAGAGTTTCTTGAAAACAATGCAGCGAAGACGCTTAGGCGACCTATAAAGATATTACTGGTTAGTGGTTTTCCTCCCAACTATTTACTTATCACTCTTTCTATAGGGTGCAATTTATCATTTTCTTTATTCCACAGAGTTCCAAATTGTTGATTATAGCATAAAGTGACACGATATCCTTACATTTACTATCCCTATTCTTTCTCATTTACATTTACTATCCCTATTATTTCTCATGTCACCACTACTGAACTAGCCACTCACTGCATTTAGAGTTTTTCAATTATTTTATTTTATTTGCTTACATTGAAAGTTTGAAACCAACCTGCTGCTTGCCAGCCCAAACACATTATTATTATTAGTGGTATCGACTGATACCTCCAACATATGTTGCTGCAATGGCTCAAACTCGGCCCTCCTCACTGGAAGAAGCTGGAGAAACGGCCATTGACCAAGTGGCTGCTGGTCCCTGTTTTTGGAGTGTCTAAAGTTAGGCATGAAAGAAAATATATCCTTATATTTTCAAAAATTTTCAAATGCTACTCTTTTCATTAAAATGGTAACATTTACCTGCATTGATAAATATTTTGTGCTTGTCTTGGCTTTAGAAGTTAAAGGATGGAGAGCATGTCAATTTTGTCCCAAGTGGAACACAACCAATCAGGTCTCGAGAAATTACGCGCTACATCAAAGTCCGTAAAGTCCGACGTTGATTGCTGCTTTATGATGTTTCTATAGTTTTGCCAAGTTTGTCAAATCTTACGGTTTGCCATCTTAGTTTGATTTATTGTCTCTGTAACTCAATTTGCATTTATGTCTAAACCTCGAGTTCCACTAAGCAACGTTCACTGGAATTCTTCCCTTTCCTAAGATATGACTCTTTTCCCCCATTTACAGGGGATTGATTGTTCTGTTGTGTGCTATTAATCTATCATGGGTTATATGATTTTATGAGGTTATTTGATTTTTGATCATGATATGTACCGATACCGTTTGGTGAACGAATTTCTAAATTTAGATATTCTATTTTATCCTTCATTTGTTGTTTCATTTTAATCCAATGACCTGTTTAAAGAATTTATTAAATATAATATAAAATAAATAAATATAGATAACCGTTAAATTATGATAAAATATAAGATAGAGTAGAAGATGGAACAGAAGATTTGAATTTTAAATTTTATGAGATTATATGATTTTTGACTACGGTGAAATCCTAATTTTATGAGGTTATATGATTTTTGATCATGATATATACCAATACCGTTTGGTGAACAAATTTTTGAATTTAGATATTCTATTTTTATCCTCTACCTTTTGCACCTTTGCATCAAATACTATGATTTGTATGAATAAAATTGTCTGGGGAATATACTTGGCACCCTTACATCGCCAAGTCAGCCCAACTACTTTTGGAACTGCCTCCAATGAGGGTTAGATAAATAAATAAATAAATAAATATAGACAATTTTTTTTTTT
>JAUMHB010094592.1:0-10796 GCA_032359685.1 Pittosporum tobira
TCAAAAAAATTAATCAATAAATATTTTTTATTTAAATTATTTTAAAATAAACTATGACAATTTTAGTATCACTACTTCTAATAATACCACTCTCAAGTAAAAAAATAAGAACACTTCAGATAAAGAACAAAATTAAGTTTTTCCAGCCCGTCATCATACAGTATGCATGACTCATGTCCCATCGGTGTCATGGACAAGAATTTAAAATTTATTCCACTTTTAGAATTTAGAAAGTTTGAAAACGAAAATTGTTTGTGGAGGACTTGGAAAAGAGGCGTTTCTTATTTGACTCGCCAGATAAATACTTTTTCGGTTCTTAAAACAAAGTTACAATTTTTTTTGTGTGACAATTTTCATCACGAATAATAAGATATTTAAAAAATATATTTACATATCATTATTTTTATACATTTTTATGTTCTTATTATATTAATACATTTTAGTTTTTGTTATAGTAATAAAAACATTCTATTCCGTCTCAAAAAGAACAGTTAAAACACTTAAAATTTGAAAATTATGAAAATTTATTTTTGAAGGGAGAAAAATATTGAGACACAAGAAATATTAGTATCCCATAAAATTCTCATTTTTTTAAATATATATCACATATTTTTATTGATATATGTGTCGATGTCATTTATTTTTGGAGCAAAAAAGAATACATAATTTCATTCTTTTTGGAACGGATATATATATATTATTTTTTTATTTTTTAAAAAATAACTTAAAATTTATTTTAAAAAATATAAAAAAATTTATAACTTTATTTTCATGAAAAAGATACTATGTTATTATTCTGCCTTCCTAGCCGACACATACATAAGTGCGTGGTTTTTCGGTCTTCGTAAGTGCGAGAGACATGGTCTTTAGTCCTTACATTTAAGATAAACGTGTAAATAAAATTTTGTATGTCATTAAATAATTATTAAATATGACAATAATTCTTTATCTTTTAGTCAAAATTTTAAAATTTTTCTTTCTCATACCACTCTTTCTCTCTCATTTTTCTATACAATTTTCATGATTTTATTTATTTATTTGATGTTTTTAAGAAAACGGTGTAAATAATTATGGATAATATTATCAAATATGACAAAAATGATAAATAATAAAGAAAAAAAATATTTATAGGAAGAAAAGATATATAGAATTTGATGTATCTTACATGATCAATGTTTTTAATAAAGCGATTATTTGTTATAATTTTTTAACAAAATGATATCGTTGTTTAAAAATGTTAATTTTACAGAAGATATAATGTAATGTTTTTACCGTAATAGTAAATAAAAAGTATTCGTGATTGTAAATAGTTATATTTTGAATTTTGAGAATCAACTTAAAAAACGTAAAATTGTGAATTGATGTGAATCATTTAGCTTTCTAAAATAACAAAATTTTAAGCACTTTGTGGATAATTTATAATATTTACTGTTGTAATGATCAAGCTAAATTCCAACCCTATGAATTTTAAATCTTTAGATTTTGATAGTTAAAATTTTAAAAGTTAAAAATACACTATATTTATGGGGACTTCTTTAAATTTGTACTACAGTTTACGGAAAATTACAAGGGCCCTGCCATCATGATTACAAGAAGATGACGTCACCATATGATTGGTCCAAGCCGAACTCGGTGGGTCCCAGTAGACGTTCTTCCCCACGCCTCCAGTTGTTGGCAGGCTTTACCGTATCAGAACAGCGTAATGTACTTCTCTCTCTTTCCACATCCTCCAAAGTCGGTTATATATATATATATATATATATATATACACACACACACACACCCCTATATATATCTACACAAAAAATTATCTAATTGAAACATTAGAAAGCTTTTATGAGAGCTGTAACACAGAGACTTGTGTTCAATTCATACAAAGCAATTAATTTTAACAGAGGTGTTACATTAAGAATCAATTCAATCACCATGTCTTCTGCATCAAATCAAAGCCCTGGTTTTGAGAATCCAAGAATGGTGGTCAAGAAGATTTTAGCCAGGGCTCAGGGTGAAGGTGATGGTGCTGTTGTTAGGAGAAGCATTGGCAGGTATGACAAATCGCTGTATTTATGAAGCTATTTTCTTGTTTAATTATGGAAAATTCTTCTGGGTTTTATCTGTTTCCTCTGTTTTTGGGTGTTTGATCATTTTTCTCATCAATTCATCTGCGTGTTGACCATTTTTTTTCCGGATTACTCAGTTTTGATTATTATGAAGTTCTTGTCAACTGATTATTATTATTATTATTATTATAAAAGTTCTTGTCATTTGATTCTTCTATAGCTAAATGTGTTTCTCCCCTTTTCACCTATGCTTATTTAAAGATTTTTTTTTTCGGTTGGGGTGGGTGTGTTTGTTGTGGCTTGCAAAATACTAAAATAACCTCTTTATTTTTTGTTAGATTTTATTTTAATCATGTCATGGGAATTATTTTAATCATATTTTTTAAATGCTAGTGTAATATAACTTTAATTGTATAATTAAGAACGGACAAGAAATAAGAGATTTTGGGTCTTTATTAACAATACTCTATTTCAAACTAACAAGTTCGATATATTAATTTGAAAAATAAATTAAATTAATATTCGATTCTCTGATAATATAATATGAGACTAAATTGGATCTAATCAAGAATATATAAACCATTTTAATATTTTTGTCCTCTTTGACTTTTAAACATAAAAATCTGGGTATTGTACATTTTTTGGGGTGTGTGTGTGTGTGTGTATGGTTTTTTTTTTTTTTTGAATGAATGAAATGTGTTTTCCCATTTTGTTTCTTGGGTTCTTATTCATTTTGGAGTTCTTTTTTAACTTGTTAGCTCTTTTTCAGGACTTAAGTTTATTTATTTAATTTGGGAAATCTGTTTTACAGGCCTGAACTGAAGTCTTTGGATCCTTTCCTCATGTTGGATGAATTTGCAGGTGCAATGTAAAGATAATATATGTGGAGGTCATAGGATATATATTAAATCTGAAATAGTTATATGAGCTTGATCGCACGAGGACCTTTACCTCTTGGTGTAAATGTTATACTTTTAATGTACAACATGCGCATCATCATGTACACAAGCTAATCCACTCAAGATGATACAGTTATATGAGCTTGTGCATATACAAATTTTGCAAATATTATTTCAGTTTTGATAATTTTAGTTTTAATTTTGAGTCTGATAAAAAATTGGCTTCAACTTTATCTTGTTCTGACTCGTGCAGTTTCACCTCCTGCTGGATTTCCTGATCATCCACACAGAGGTTTTGAGACTGTCACATACATGTTGCAGGTACAATTCAGTTACAAATAATTTGATTTATTGAGTCTTAAATAAAAAGAAAATAAAAATAAAAATTGAAGTTGTTTGAACACTAACTAAGCTCTAATCTTGTCTAAATTAGGGATCTTTCACTCATCAAGATTTCTCGGGCCATAGAGGCACAATTCGAGCCGGGGATGTGCAGGTAGGATTGATGTCAAAGTTAATATTATAAACTACATACAAATTGGTACTACATACAAATTTTGAAACTTTGGAACTTTGAAAATTTAACAAAATTTATATCATAATTTGAATTTAAGATTTCACAAATCTAATTTGATAGAATTCAAAAATTATCTCTAATATTGAAATGAAGGGGTGCCAAAAGACTTTAAATTGTAGTTTCTTATGATGAACAGAAATGTATAACAATAATTTGATATTGCGTTTTAATTTTCCTCCAGTGGATGACAGCGGGAAGAGGGATAATTCACTCAGAAATGCCTGCAGGGGAAGGTACTCAAACCGGTTTGCAACTATGGATCAATCTTTCCTCCATGGACAAAATGTAAGAATTCTACAACTTGAAAATACATTTTTGTAACTCAAAAAAAAGTCACACTTTTATTGATTATAATATAAAATGAAATAATGTTTTAAATTTAGAATCGCAATTTCTCTATCATGTCATCATACTTATTATATTTGTTTGGGAGTTAATATTAAACAAAAAATATATCCTTACGGTTTACAAATTTTATAAACGAGATTCTTTTTGTTGAATGGAGTCACAATGGCAAGATTCAAGAATGTTCACTTTGGCTATTTTCTTATTAGAATTTGGCAAATTGAAATGTAGGGTTGAACCAAATTATCAAGAACTTCTAAGTGAGGATATCAAGAGGGCAGAAAATGACGGGGTTGAAGTCCGAATTATCGCAGGAGAATCAATGGGAGTTCAATCTCCCGTGTACACTCGAACCCCAACAATGTTCCTTGATTTCACTCTACAACCCGGAGCCCAAATGCATCAGAACATCCCCGAATCATGGAATTCTTTTGTGTATATAATTGAAGGCGAAGGTGTTTTCGGATCTTTCAAGTCATCACCTGTGACAGCTCACCATGTCTTGGTGTTAAGCCCGGGAGATGGCCTAAGTATATGGAACAAGTCTTCCGAAGAACTTCGATTTGTTTTGATCGGAGGGCAGCCACTGAACGAGCCGGTGGCTCAGTATGGGCCTTTTGTGATGAATACACAAGCCGAGATTCATCAAACTATTGAAGATTATCAGTATTGCAAGAATGGATTCGAAATGGCAAAGTACTGGAGATCTCACCAGTGAAAGGATTAAGCAGAAGTAAAAGGTCAGCAGCACTATCTTAATCTATCACTCTCTACAACCACCAATGGAGGTGAAAGGGAAAAAGAAGGATTTTCTACTAAAGGGAACAATGATTTAGGCTTCTAGAAGCTTTGAAGTGTAGTAGTTTTCGGTTATAGTCATGATGAGTCGATCTTCCTTCACAGTTAAATATCTTGTATTTGTTTTTGTTTTCCTTTTCTTCATTTTTGGTGATAGTTCATGCTTTAAAAGATGATTTTTATTGTTTTTGTCAATGTGCTGGTGATAACTGTTGATGGATGTGGGAATGGTGGTGGGGTTGACTTATCTTGTCAGTTGGCTTGTCAATGATTCAAGATGGAGGATGACCGTCCACCTAGAATGTAATTGCTGAAACCACTTATAGAACACATGCACACACACAAAAAAGAAAAAAAAATAAAAAAATAAAAAATAAAAATCATATTGATCTGCTGCAGGTACTAAAGTGAAAGTTGTGAAGGTCAAAGTTTTACTTGGTCAAGGGGTTGCAAAATATTCTTTACCAGTCCAACTAAAGATCAATACTGCTTTTTGGTTAGCCAAAACCATACTTAAAAGAACCTGACTTAAAATCGAACCGGCCCATATATTGGGTTATTATTTATTGGTTTAACCGGTTCAATTAGCGGTTCAACCGTTTGAGTCGAATTTATATTTTTTATTAATAAAAAATATATTTTATATTTTAAAATTAATAATAACACTGTAAAATAACATACTATAACTATAATATAAAGACTTATACCCAGAAAAAAAAAAGATATCAAAGTAAAGTATTACACATCATATAAAATATCAATAATAAAGTTTAAACTTAAACATTATACAAAATAACCACCATATGATCTTAAAAGGTTAAAAAATTTTAGTCATGCTAAGTTTAAACAAAGATTTGTTAAGTACACAAAACCGGTTGATTTTCAAATTTATTGGCCCGTTTTTACAATTTATCTAAATACTGCTCGGTATGTCCGGTTTTAAACGGTCGAATTATTTATTTAATAAAATAATCATACTATATCGGTTGAATACCCGCTTCATGGTCCAACGGTACGGTATGGTTTTAATAATTATGGCCAAAACAAGTGGACGTTTACAATTACAAAAAGAACAACAAAAGTAGGCCAAAGGGCTGTAGAAAACTAAATCTATTACTATATATATAAAGTGAGAAAAAGTAAAAATTTCATTCTAGGATTTAGTCCTAAGATTTGGTGATCTTACCTGATTAAATTTTTTTTGACACATATCTAATTTAAAATTGAGTCATATATATATAATACGTATTATTTGAATTATTACGCGAAATCTATTATGATAATTCATTTTTCTTTCCTATTTTAAAAACAGAGCTCAATACTTAAATATATTATAAAATACTATAACATATATTATATATTTATTGTATCGACTATATAATAAAAACTCAACCAATACATAAATATTAATATGCACACTTAATAATTATTTGATAAAATATTTTAAAAATCAAAAAAAAAAAATACAAACAATATAAATACATAACATATAGTAATCTAGGAAAAGACTTGGTGAAAACTAAATAAAACAAATACAAAATAAAAGTTTTTAACTCTTAAGAATTATATGAAAATCAACGAATAATAATCATATGTACTGTATAATTTTGACCAAGAAAAAATAAAAACAAATAGACCTTTTATTGATGTCAAAAAATCATATTTCATCCTCTAAAAAATGTAGAATGCCTACTTTAATTCTTCATCTCATGTAAATAATCAAGATTTAGACCATAAAAATAGCAGTCCATGCTTGGCACGAGTTAATAACCTAAAGTGAAAAATGAAAAATGAGAATATGAAACCGAATAAGAAAAACCAAAAACAGAAAAGAACCAAGACAATGACTGGGGTTTTGTGTTTAATATATATTTAGTCTATTTCAGACTTAATTTAAAAGTCGTGATAAAATTCTGATGCTCTTAGCAGTAGACTTAAATATTATAAGGAGATCAATATTTCTCACATTATCCAATAAGAGACTGAGGTATCAATTAGAATTGGAGAAAGAGTTAGGAGTGGTTGAAAACTAGCTCAACATGTATGCTTGATATAGTAGTAGAAAACTGCTATTTTCTCAAAGAAATATGCTAGTTCTATACGAAGTTCTATCATTTAATTCAAAATCATAAAGCAAAATTATAAAAACTGTGGGACTCTTTGTGGAACTAGCAATTCCCTAACAAAAATAATGTTACATAAAATTGTTCTTTGGTGCAATGGAGGCACATAAAAGTTGTTCAGATATAAATATTACCCATTTTTAGAATAATAATAATAAAGTATGTCATACAATTAACAACTAAGTACTTCCACCGTTTAAAATTCTATCAAACAACTTACCTTCATCTAGGAGATTAAGGTCCACAATTAATATTGATGGATGTATAATAACCAAAATTTCCTTTATGTACTTCTCTATCTTTCCATTATTATTATTGACGGATATCCACTATAATTTTGCTGGACATCTGCTAGTAATAGTGGTAGAAAAATAGGTGACATTCGCTACTAATAGTGGCGTAATGAGTTTAATCTATACAGACTTGGTCAGTTAAAGTTACTTGCACAATTTCAGCTCAACCTCTTCACACTCTCTTTAACTCTCCGGTCTCTTAATCCCTTCCAAATTATGTAGTAAAATAAAGGGAAAGAGAGACACCATTGAATGTACAAGTTGTAAACTAGATTATACGTTATTCATGAAAAGGAAGAAAATAATTGACATGTCTCGTCTCTAGATTTGATCACAATCCCCAATTCTTTCACCGTCATAATTCAAACTCATATGAAAGTAAATAGCACACATCGAGAATTGTTCGGTATGTTAAGTAATATTATGGAATATGACAAAGTGGTATGATAAATAACTTGAGTGAAATTCTTGATGGGTGGGGTAATATTGATTTTTCAAAACTAGACCTGAAAAACGCAATGAGATATGAATGTCAAGACCCTTAAGAATGCAATGATGCACAATCAACAGTTGACTACTTGCAGAACTTACAGTGTGAACGTCCCACTAAGTTCTTCTTTGTTGTAAGATAAAACTTGATATTCGGCTTGAGCGTATTTTGGTGGTTGACTATCGGTCAATTATTGGTTATGAAAATTTTGGTGATGTAATTAATGTTGACACTATATATCAAACAAGTAAATATTTTATGGTTTTTCCTCCATTCGCTGCTATGAATCATCATTATCACTCTATTTTATTTGACTTTGCACTTTTGAACGATGAGATAGAGGATACATTTGGGTGGTTATTTGAATATTATCTTGAAGCGATGAGCAATAAATATCCAACAATTGAGTCACATGAAATGAATTGCTAAAGTGTTTCCAAATATTGTTCACTTGACATAAAAAGAACAAGTACTCCAAAAGACTTTATCCTATCTATAAGAAATATCTTTTCTTTGAGAGCAAGTTCCCTACATGCGTATATAAATCATCTATGATTGAAGAGTTTGACAATCATGGAAGACTTTATGGAAAAGTATGGACTAAGTTGTCATGATCAAGTGGTTAAAAGGTCTTTAAAGCAAAAAAAATTATTGGATAGGGGGATATACAAGATTTTTTTTATTATTTATTTTTTTTATTTTTTTGCGGGTATAACCACAATATCAAAAAATAAAAAAAAATAAATGTAATTTTTGGTCAGTATGTTTTCTCAACTATAGGTATTAAAGGATTTATCATAAATTCACAAAAATCTCTTGAAAGCAATTTTAGAGGGAAACTAATGAGGCTTATATCACCATCAAGAGAAAGTTAAGTTCTGGGCAAGCACTAGAACTTTATATTTCTACAATCTATACCAAAGAAATTTTTAGACGCTTCCAATTGCAATTAGAAAAAGTAGAAAAATATGTCGTCAAGAAGATTGCTCACGTAGAAACCAAATGTGTTTGAACATATCATGTTTTTCAAATCATATACACTTGAGGATCAAAGAAACAAATTTCTGCTTATTCAATATCGAGGGATGATGAATTGTAGACATGTTCTTCGTTATTTGAACAACAAGTTGATTAGCGAAATCCCTGAAATTTTAATACGCAAATGGTTGTTAAAGTGTGGTAACAAGGGTCATTATAAATTTATTATTTCTTTGCAAGATAGTTTGGATATTTTTCAAACATAAATGGGTCGGTACAATCACGTTTACAAGTTACTACTTTCAATAGCTCTTAATGAGTCATGAACAATGGAACTGACCAATTTCATTGCAAACTTGGTTCAGAGTAAAAAACATAAAGTTAAAAAAGTTTCAATGGTCTCAAAATGTTTAGATGCAACCAACAAATTGAAGACCAAGAGATTGTACCTAAAATTTCTAATAGACTTGAGTTGCTGTTACACAATCCTATTCCAGTGCAAACAAAGGGCCCAAAAAAAGCTACAAGGTTCAAAAGCTAGATTGAAGAATCTTTCAAAAAAAAAAAACCATTGAAAAAATGAGCCATATGTGGAATTATAACCAATCATGACGAAAGAAACCACTACAAAGTGTTGAGAGTGCAAGATCCTGTTTGATGTATTTCAGTTGAATCTAATTTGTAAGATTATGTTCAAATTTTTTGATTTTGTAATTTGAATAATTTAATTTCTTATGAATTTCATAATTTAATATTTGAATAATAATGGATGTCCACCGTTAATGGTGGTAGACACTTTTCGTTTATGCATAATTGTAAGAACTCAAAACTTTGAACAATTTAATAAATAAAAATCTTCTTATTATTATTATTTTTCTAGTGGAATTATTTTCTGCGCTGCTATGTTTTGAGGAATTAAATTAAAATAGTAATTTAATGCCCAATGGCATTTTGGTCATTTTTGGTAAAATTTGTGCCCGAGGGCATTTTGGACATTTTGACCCAAGAGTTATAAAATGCTCAAAATCATAAACCGATCGAAGATCTGGGATCAGCGCGGAAAAAAACAGTGTCCCGGGACGTCGTTGACTTTTTGACCTGACCGGGCCCAGAGTTGACTTTTTGACCGGAGCGTCGTATGGAAAAACGGACAGCGCCGTTGCGATTGCAGTGTGCCAAAACGTAAGGATAGAGTATAATATTGTATTTTTCGGATTTTGACCTTTTAAGATATTATTTAATTATTTTTGACTCGTGAATCGAGGCAAGATGTAAATTTTAAAATTTAAAATTTTACCAGTTGACTTGGTGGGACCCACGTGCACAACCCCCAAGAAACCCCCTGACTTTTCCCCCTATTTTCCTTTTCTTTTATTTTCCCCCTTTCCCTTTTTAGTATTTTCACTTTACCCCCCACATTCTTGCCAAATTATGCAGTTTACCATTTTGATCTCCCGTCGCTTTCTGGCATCGATCTCTACTAGGTATACGTTGTAAATCGCCTATATAGTGTATACCAACCAACCCTAATTGTCAAAACAATCCGCAGCACCCAAAAGTTGGATCTTTGAGAAACCCTAAATTTTTTTCTTGCTGCCTTGGTACGCGGATTCAAAGCTTTGTTTTTGCTTAATGTTTTTCCAAATTGTTAGTATGTATAGTTTCCTTGGGTCCAGTATAATCATTTTGCACTTCGAATCGAACTGTTTGGCCAAGGATTGACCCGGTTCGGTTGGATTTTCAGTCGGGCCAAAGTCCGGATTTTGATCTCAAAATCCGGCTTTCTTTGGTCGATTGTTGATTTCCGTCGCGTTCCTGAGGTCATGAGGATTTTTTTTTTGTAATTTTTCCTTGATTTTTGGGGTGTGTTTTGGCCGAGAACCGAGTTTGGCCGGAGGGGCTGCCGCCGTTCATAGCAGATCGGCCTTTGCCGGAGAAGACAAAGTCTTCCCCTCTGTTCCCAGCTCAGAACCCGATGGGGTCAATGGATTGCTTCTTGTTGCCAATCCTTTAGCTTTAATCCCGTCTTTCCCCATTGCTGCGTGCGTATGTGTGTGTGTGTTCTGGCCGTATTAGCTCTTGTCGCCGACAGGTCTGTTCTCCAGAGGCCTGCGTCGGGGAAGGAGGTTGACTACGGTCAACTGCTGAAGCAGTTGACCAGTCAACTGTCTTTGTTTTTCTTTGTTTGTTTTGTTGTTTTATTATTCTAATTACATATTATCTTAATACTATA
>JAUMHB010094614.1:0-10796 GCA_032359685.1 Pittosporum tobira
CAGATTTGGGGGTGTCACAATAATAATATAATATAAAATCACATATCAAAAATGACAGATCAATAATTCTCCGACAATTATTCTCTTGTAGCGGGAGCTACCACGTTTTCTATTATAGGATTTACAAATAATTTGTTGTGGAGTCCACCAATACTCTGTCGGTTATGCGACAAATCGTTGGGTAACAAATATTTCATAAAGTCAACGTTGACATTTATTTGTCAAAAATATTTGTATTTAGAACCTAATAACTTATTTTATCTCTACTAACATCATACTGTTTAAGATAAATAAATTTCATAAAATATTAAAAGTTTTGGTTTGTTACATTCACAACATTATTTTAATTTTTTTTAAAAAAATTAAAATAATTATAACGAGTGTCACGCGCGAAATTGCCTAGTAATACTATAAAAATGAGATCTCAATTTACTAAATGAAATCTTATAATTTATCACTAAATTATTATCAACATATGAAAATGTATTCCCTTTAGTTACATAAGTTTATCTTTAAAGTAATGGTTTGTATTCTAAAAGCATATTGTGAACTTATTGCTTGTTTATAACGTTCAGTGTTACCTGAGTTACATATAATTTTTTAAACATAATATTTCAATATTTTTATTTTTTTATATTTTTGTAAATATCCGATATTTTTTGGGTTAGATGTAATTTTTTTAAAAAGTTTGTTCATTTTAATTTTTTATATTCTTTTATGTACTTTTTTCTTTTTGTTGATTTTTCAAAATTGCCTTGAAAATATTGTTTTGACCCATGTCCATTTAAAAAATATAAATAAGCACAAATTGATGCATATGAAATTATATTTATTGTTATTTATGCTATACAACTCTCTAGCATCCAGTGATTAAATAATAAATTTTGGTGATTGATCAAAAAAAAGTTGTGTATACATAAACTCAGTCCGAGTTGTATATCTAATATCTTTATATACGAGTTAACTTAGTAAATAAACAAAAAAAATCATTTAATACATATCAATAAACTCAATGTTTGTAGACTTATATAATATATTATATAATATATTGATTTTGAATTAATTTTATAGTTAACTCGATCAAAGTTTCAATTTTTTTTTTTTTAAATCAGTTGATTCAGTAATTGAACCAAAATAAACTGACTGATTATTTGTTTATATGCTCAATTTATTTTAAAAAGAATAACTGAGGTAATGAAAGTCCATAAATTAAGAAAAAATTACTTTTGATGAGAGAGAAATATTTTAAGTCATAAAAATGTGAGTATCTCTATTAATTTTTATTTTTTTTAAATATACACCATTTATATTTATTGATATATGTGTTTATATAATTTATTTTAAGATAAGATAATACCATATTATATTATTTTTGGGACAAATAGAGTATTATTATATTGATTATGGCAAGGGCAGGCAAAGTCAGCTTGGGTAGGTGAAAGTCGAGTACGGATACGTCATCGTTTCAATCGAATGTAGGCGATGGTGAATTGGCGTTTGCCTCGTATTACCAACCAATAGCGACTTCCCTTACTTCCAGCTTGGCAGACAACAAGTCAAAATGGTAAAAGGTTCTTCCCAAATTGATGACGCTAATTTTACCTTTACGATCGGAAAATTACTCCCTCCGGCCTACTATAAAAGAGCTTAAAGAGAAAGAAAGAAGGCTGTAGAGCTAGAGATCATCGTCCTTCATTTCCTTAGACCCGAGATTGCAAACGAAAGAGATTGAATTATTTTCGGATCACTCATTTTAGCTAATTAATATCCATCTCAGGTACACAATTCAATTACAAAGCTTCCATTTTTTTTGTATAATTAAACCCTAGGATATTATTTCTTGATTCTTTTACTAATTATTTCTCATTTTATGTTGTTAGATTCCCTAATCTGGATCAAGAATCAATTTATGATTTGGGGGTTTTAATGATGATTGTGGAATTGAAGTTATAATTGTCAAGGTGAAATCTTTGTGTTTTCCTGAGTTGGGGTGAGGGAGATGCTTATGGAGCTGTAACTTGCTTTCTTTTATTGGGTTGAATTGGGTTTCTGCAAAACCCCTCTCTAACGGGGTTTTAGATTTCAGGGTTTTTATTTGGTGGATTGATTTTGCCTCATCTGGATTTCATAATTATAGAATTTCAAGATTTTCTCCTGATTGAGAGCTTTTCAGTCAGGAGGTGCATTTACCCATATTAGCTGTGAATTGTAGATTTAAATTGATCTTGATTTGCTACAGAAATCCTGCTTGTTGAGCCAAGATTTTTTTTAATTATATTCGAATTCCTATGGCCAACCCTGGTAAAGTTTCTGTTGGATATCCTGTAACTGTTACCATTCCCCCTTCCGACCCCAGCACACCAATGCCTCGCCCTGAGACAAAGTTGACCCCTTCGGTGCCCTCACCATCAGGGCCTAGATTTCCTGCACCACCACTAGTACAGCCAAACCAGATTCCTTCTCCGTCTGTCAGGGCCCCGAATTTACTTTCACCAGCAAATGGGGTTAGCAGAGGAAGTCCTCTTCCTCATTTGAGCACTCCTCCTGGCCCACCCATGTTTTCTTCCCCACTCCAACCTGCCGCTGTGCCGTTTCGAACATCACCTGCAACTCCTCAGCCAGTTGCTTACTCTTCTGGTTCGTCTTTGCCCACGTCATCGCCTCCGCATTTTTCAAATGGATCGGCTGAGTTGCAGCACCAAGTTTCTGATGTTTCGGAGGAATTGCTGCCTGTTCCTGAATCAACAAATGTTTTATTCTCAGCTAGTAAGGTATCTGACTCCTTTCAACGTTAATGAGTAATAGTTTAATAGACATTTATATTTTATTTTATTTTATTTTTTAATATTCTGTTGCTTTTCCATGTAGTTTTGAAAAATGTGATATGTACTTGTCATATGATTTAAGATAATGTAGACATGGCTATTGTTGGTGTCATTTCCTTACCAATTGAAGTTCTTAAGAGCATAGAAAAATTTATCCAGGACATCAATCAAATTTATTTTTTTCTTGTTTTATTTAGTATGTAATTACTAATTTTAAGAAGCTAGCCTTTCATTGTATGGCTGCATTTCCTTTTTTAGAAAAAAAAACCGTGAAAATCTCCGTATGTTTGTTACTACATTGGTTATAGGAATTCCGTTTTACTTTTGAGTCTTGAATGTTGCTAAGTTTTTGTGTGTTGGTTGAATTTTAGCCATATGAATTTCTTGAAACATTTTCCATGTGATTTTTTCGGTTTTTGTGGTTAATATTTAATCAATAGCGTTCTGGATCCTTTGAATAATTAATTGATGTGGCCTTCTGCTTGACTTCATCAGGTGTTGAAACATAAGAAATTGGCAAATATAGCCAGTTTAGGGTTTGGAGCACTTGTTTCCCCTGGGAGAGAGATTTCACCAGGTCCTCAAATAATTCAACGTGATCCTCATCGCTGTGAAAACTGTGGAGCTTATGCAAATTTTTATTGCAATATTTTACTTGGCTCAGGCCAGTGGCAGTGTGTAATTTGCCGGAACTTGAATGGAAGTGAAGGTGAATACATAGCTTCCAGCAAGGAAGAGCTTCGTACTCTGCCAGAGTTGTCATCTCCTTTTGTCGATTATGTCCAAACAGGAAATAGGAGACCCGGTTTTATTCCAGTTTCCGATTCTAGAATGTCAGCACCTGTTGTTCTCGTAATCGACGAGTGCTTGGATGAGGCCCACCTCCAGCATTTACAGAGCTCCTTGCATGCTTTTGTAGATTCTTTACCCCCAACAACGAGAATCGGAATCGTGTTATATGGCCGTACTGTATCCATATATGATTTTTCTGAAGAATCAACTGCATCTGCTGATGTGCTCCATGGTAACGCGTCACCAAGTGAAGAATCTGTGAAAGCATTGATATACGGGACAGGAGTATACCTGTCTTCAGTTCATGCCTCTTTACCTGTGGCCCACTCTATATTTTCATCATTGCAGCCGTATAAACTGAATTTTCCGGAAGCTTCTAGAGACCGTTGCCTGGGTACAGCAGTTGAGGTTGCCCTGGCAATAATTCAAGGACTATCAGGAGAAATTTCGCAAGGGGTTTTTAAAAGGGCTGGAGGCAATAGTAGAATAATCGTGTGTGCTGGAGGCCCAAATACATATGGCCCAGGATCAGTCCCTCATTCTTTTAGTCATCCAAATTACCCTTATATGGAGAAGACAGCATTGAAGTATATGGAGAATCTGGGCCGCAAGGCCAATAGGCATAATACAGTGGTTGATATATTATGCGCCGGAACATGCCCGGTAAGAATTCCTATTTTACAACCTCTTGCTAAAGCTTCTGGAGGCGTTCTGATTCTCCACGACGATTTTGGAGAGGCGTTTGGGGTAAATTTGCAGAGAGCTTCTACTAGGGCAGCGGGGTCCCACGGTTTGTTGGAGATACGTTGTTCTGATAAGTTTTTCATAACTCAAGTAATAGGACCCGGCGAAGAGGCGAATCCGGATAGTCATGAATATTTCAAAAATGACAGCTCACTGTTGATTCAAATGCTAAGTGTTGAAGAAACCCAGTGTTTTGCACTATCCCTGGAAACCCGAGCAGATATCAAGAGTGAGTATGTCTATTTTCAGTTTACGATTCGATACTCAAATGTATATCAAGCTGATATCTCGAGAGTGATTACCGTCAGATTGCCTACTGTGGATAGTATTTCCTCCTATCTTGAGAGCGTTCAAGATGAGGTGGCAGCAGTTATTATAGCCAAGAGGACTCTACTACTAGCCAATAGCTTCTCTGCAGCAAATGATATGCAAGCAATGATAGATGAAAGAATAAAGGACATTTCTTTAAAGCTTGGATCCCAGATGCCAAAGTCGAAGCTTTATCGGTTCCCTAAGGAGCTCTCTCTATTGCCAGAACTCCTATTCCATCTCAGAAGGGGCCCACTTTTGGGAAGTATTGTTGGGCATGAAGACGAAAGGTCTGTCTTGCGGAATTTGTTTTTGAATGCATCCTTAGATCTGTCTCTTCGTATGGTGGCACCTCGATGTCTTATGCATCGGGAAGGTGGCACTTTCGAGGAACTTCCGGCACATGACCTTGCCATGCAGTCTGATGCGGCGGTTGTTCTTGACCATGGAACAGATGTCTTCATTTGGTTGGTATGTTGACCCTATTTTATTTAATTCTTATTTTCAATCTTGTTTCCAATTTTTTTCACACATGTATGGTTTTACTGCTTTTTGGTGGTATCAGGGTGCTGAACTAGCTTCTCAGGAAGGAAAAAGTGCAGCAGCTTTAGCAGCCTGT
This sequence comes from Pittosporum tobira, assembly GCA_032359685.1. Taxonomy (NCBI): domain Eukaryota; kingdom Viridiplantae; phylum Streptophyta; class Magnoliopsida; order Apiales; family Pittosporaceae; genus Pittosporum; species Pittosporum tobira. The sequence goes on from JAUMHB010094614.1 coordinate 5,290, forward strand.
CGAACATTGGCTGAGGAACTCACTGAAATGCGGTTTCCGGCTCCAAGGATCCTTGCATTCAAAGTATTATTTTTAAATTACCTACATATTAGGTGATTTGCCATTTTACATTTGAAAAAAGTATGAGAAAGTAATCTGATGGAACTGTTTTGTAACAGGAGGGAAGTTCTCAGGCTCGATATTTTGTTTCTCGGTTGATACCAGCGCACAAGGACCCCCCATATGAACAAGTAAGATTATTCTCACACAGTTTGGTTGGTTGATATATAACTGTGCCTATACATAATGAGATTTTTTTTCCCTCCGATTCACGTAAAGAGTCCATTTGTAATTTTTTCTTTTTATTCCATGAGAAGAGTTCATCTATTTCTGATGCTCCATTTTACTATCACAATTGCAGTTGTATGCCACCACTATTAAACTAAACACTCGCTAAATTTAGGGATAGATATGGAATGAAAATATATTTTTAAAGTTTGTAAATATACAAATGTGACTTTTTTTGTGGAATAGAGGGAGTAAGTGCTTACCTACCTCTTAAGGAGACCCATTTATGCTTAAAACTTGTATTAATTGCCAATGCATAATTTTATGAATTGTTTGTAGGAGGCGAGATTTCCACAGCTTCGAACTTTGAGTGCAGAGCAGAGAACAAAGCTCAAAAGCAGTTTTATTCAGTTTGACGATCCTAGCTTCTGCGAGTGGATGCGTAGTTTGAAAGTTCTGCCACCTGAGCCCTGCTAAGGAATTCTGCAAGTTTTTGGATTGGGGATTGAATAGATACATTCATGTTCTTGATTAGTTCGGTTTTTTGTTCGTTGACAAACAGTTTTATTTTGGGTTTTAATTTTACTAACATTTTTTTTATACTTGGTGTAACCGAAGGGGTTGTTTGTTTCTTCACTTTTTAGGCGGATTCTTGAAATGTCATTTAAAAAAGCACTAAAGAACTCCTTTTCAATTTTATTTGAGTTCATATGTGACTTATTTATCACTTGATTGATCTAGTCTAATGAAATATGAACATCTGAATCGATCAATTGGAGTATAGCAGCGTATAGAAAGTTGAAAGAGTGAAGTCATAATTTTAATGTAAACAAATGACGGCTTATATTTACTAGAAAAATAGTAAAATATATCTTGTAATTTCAAAATGATGGCAGTTTGGTACAATTTATTTGAAAACAGATTATAAATTATTTAATAATTAAATTATTGAATAAGTGGTTAATTCTGTTTGGTGTAGTTTTTTTAAAATAGATTATTGAATAAATTTTTAAAATTTAAATTTTTAAAAGTGATTATTATGTGCTTTGGCAACTTGTATAATCTAAAAGTAACTTATTGAATAAGCTCAAACAAACATAATTCTAAAGTGATTATAGTTTTTAAAAAATTATAATCACTTTCAAAAAAATTTACTAAACAGGCACATAAAAATATCATTTTTCACTTAAAAGGAAGTTCTGATGCTTCTCTTGATGCAGAAGATTCAAAATTCTGAATTATTAAGCAGCACCTTATAATTTTAGATCAGAAATTCAAATTTACATGCCATAAGGTAGAATGCTATCATGTGTTAATTTCTACATATTCTAAATAAGAAAAAAATCTGTAATTTTAATACTTTAAATATGTTTATACATACAGTATATTTACGAAGACCTTTCACAAAATGTATCAATTGCAATACTTTTATAAATCAATGAACTACAACCTGGTTAAAATTGGTTGGATTCCATACTTGAAGCTAGAAGTTGACAATCGGACTTTAAATGAATAAAATCCATGTTTGAATCCAAATGTCGATAAAACAAGGATTGCGAACAAAAGTTTAGAAACTCGACTATATTGTCTAGACCAATAAGTGGGCTTCATCCGTTAAATGGTCTTCTTGCATTGCTTCAAACTCGTACTTTCGCTCGTATGACAACATGATTGAAAAGCTCGCAATGTTCAATCTTCCAAAAACAAATGATTGTTCATGATGGAAGTTGTACAAATCTGTGCATGCTCAAGTTTGTTTGCAGTATTACTTGTGTTAAAGCTTTTTTAGGTCCAAGACCACAATGCAAGCCAACTAATTCAGGCCTGCGGAACACCATGTACTTGTTGGTCTCTTAGGATATTCTCAATAAAATGATTGATACCATTTCCCCTAGCCTACAAGAAGAATGAGATCCATAAGATTTATATAGTATTAACAACACAAAAATGTATATATAACTAGAAACTAAAAGGAAAAAAATCCAAATGTTGCCCTGTTTTATCTATTGGTTGAGCAACCTTACCACAAACGGGTATTAATGAGGACCCCTTGGTCTCATATGATTCAAGGGTCAATAGCAAAGTCTAATGTCAAACCCTTGGGAATAACAGCATAATGTTGGCCTTCTTGCAAATTAGCTTAATGTCAGACCTTTAGGTATAGCTTAATTAATTTGAAGTTTCATCTCCTTACCTTAACTCCAATGGCCATTGCAGTTTTCAGCTTGACCAATTCACCTAATCTTAAAGAACCTCCTTTCTTATCTTTCACGAAAATCAGGGGCACTTTCCTTGAAGAGGCCAAGCTCGGTAGATGTTTCGTCAACCATCGTGGGTTGCAATCTGAAGCTAGTAGGATGGCCTGCATTTTTAAAGTGAGCCACATTATATCTCCTTTTGAGAACTGATTTATGTCAAGAATTTAACTCGGTTTTTGGAATCCAGCAAAAAAAAAAGAACAAATACAACTGTAAGTTTCGAAGGGCAAATATAAATTCAATGAGAAAGCAAGTTTCTAAAATAAATTTTCTTTGGTAAATAATTTAACACCTAACCTTCTGATTGACAATCACCTTCAATCCTAACCCTGAACCTGCCATTCCACTAGAAGCAAGTTTGCGCTTTGCACCACTCTTGCCAGTGTCATTATTATTATTATTTTTTCATATGCCACCTTATTTTCTATGTATTATATGGATATACAGATAAGCAATGTCGCCAAAAGGTGCCAAAGACGTTCCAAGTAATGAATATGTGAAATGTGTACAAAGAATGTCCTCCGAAAAGTGGCAATGAAATGATATCCAATAGTCAGAGAAATTAAATCATCTTTTTCACTTTCCTCCTTCAGGACTACATCAAATAATGCTAATTAGAGTGTACATGGTAGTGAAAATTGGACTTCTATACGTTCTTGGATAATAAATTCAGAACAGTATATGAAAAGAGGAAAGTTGAAGAACTAAAAGATGAACTCCTAGTAGAGTTTAAGCTAAAGAACTAAGGAATATGCGTATAGCATAACAATTCTATAATATTTCTTGAACCAAAGAAATGAGTTTTTTTTTTTTGAAAAACAAATGAAAACACACTAATGAGCACCAACTAGATGATCATTATGATTAAAAAATGAAAAATTTAAAAAAAAACCTGCAGTTGAATCGAAGGAGCTTTAATATTGCCTCCACTGCTTGTTACTGGATTCAAGGTTTCAACTTCAGCAGCCACCGGGGGCATCCTTTCAAGCACCCTCGTGACATCATTGACCCCAATAGAAAACTGCTGCTGAAATGTAAAATAATAAACAACTTCAAAAAAAATTTAATGAAAACAAAACTTACTGGACAAAAGTAGAAAAGAAAAGGAAAAAAACTGAACCTTTAGCCATATTTTATCAGGTAAAGCACTGTCCAAAACTCTTGCAGACTCTACCTCCCTGTTCAAAGTTCCAATTTTTATGTAAAATCATGTCAATAAGAAAAGAAAAGCAGGACTGCTAAATGGCCTTTTGTTTTATTTACCTCTGGATTGATTTGAGCAGACCAACAAGATTTTCTCCTTCATAACAACTGATAAAATTCAATTACATTTATAAAAAATAAAAAAAATAAATAAGAAAGCTAGTCGTAACGAATAAGAAATTTTGGCATGTAAAAATTAAAATCTAGAAAATTACATTTGTTCTTTTGGTTGATGAACACCATTGCCAGAGCTTGAGGATTCCTCGGAAGCTTTTGCCACTGTTTTCTTCTTGCTTCGCATTCTTCTTGTTTTTGCTGATGATTATTGTTTCGGCGTTATGTTTTGGGGTTTTGTCAATTTAGAACCCCTTAATTTAATATCAGAACAAGCCCAAAATAGCCCAAAGTATTATTTTGGGCCAATTCTGCATAGAAGAGATGGATGGGCTATATGATCCTATTTAAAATCAATATTGGGTGGGTTCTTATTTTGGGATCGGTTTTAATCTTTTCATTTTTCAGCGTTGCATCAAATAAACGAGCTCTCTCTTCCGAGTTTACTGCACGGTCGTTAAAATCGTACCCGATTGAACTGGTCCAATTATAAATTAAGTTAAAAATCGATCTAATATTTTTTAAATATTAAATGTGTATTAATAATTGTAGATTTTTTTAAAATTGTCTGATATTTTAAAAAATTATTGAAGTAGTATAGATTTTTTCTAAAAATTTGACTCAATTAGCTGAGTCAATTGAATCAATAAATCCGTCAACCGGTGAATCATGATTTATTAAATTAAGAAAATATAAAAATATCAATATTATTTATAAAAATATTAATATTTTCAGTCAAACTTAATATTATTATGAAAAGATCTGTCTTTGATGTCTATAATAAATGAGTAGAAAGTCGCAACAAAACACAATTATTACTAATAATAAATCAAAATAATCTGGCTGTTCTTTTAAACTTTGTGGCAATGGATGTCATTTTCATGTACAATTTTAATTTTGTTATACTATTTCTTTTAATAAGTACTTTTATATGACTAATAATCGTTTGTATTTTAGTAATGTTATCCTTTTTTTGGCAAATATATATATATATATATATATATATATATATATAGTTAAGTTAACACATTATTTGGGTTAGTACATTATTACAATTATGTTTACGTCTATTTTCAATTTATAGTACAATCATATATGTAGTAGTTGTAGTGAAAATGACTTAAATTGCCGTAAGGTCTACCCCTCGTAGTAATCTTTTTAGTACATCATTATGAAGACCTAATTATAAATTTAATAAATTAAATAAAATAAATCATATAACTTGAACGTGACATATTGTTTGTTCGTAACAATTAAAAATTATAAAATTCAAACACAATAAAATATAATTATTGATGAATTAAATTTAAATTTTATAATTTAATTTAAATTTAAATAAAATTTTTTAATTAAATTTAAATTATAAATTACAATTTGATAATATTTAAATGATGCTACCAAATAATCACATAATAACACATACAACGACAATCCATGAACTCACTTGAATGTAAAACAAGGACGACTCGCTCTTATTATTATAAATTAAATTTCACATGGACAAGAACGAACCATGTGCCATGCATCATACAATCAAGCTCAAGTATCCATTTATAATATCATTATTATCATATCAGGAAAGACTAAAAGACATTATTATTATTATTATTATTATTATTATTATTATTATTATTATTATTATTATTATTATTATTATTATTATTA
>JAUMHB010094625.1:0-10794 GCA_032359685.1 Pittosporum tobira
TGTAAGACATGGATTTAATAATAAATTGGCAACCCAAGTCGGGGTGTGGATGCCCAGATTTGGGGGTGTCACAATAACCCCGTCATTTAATGCCAACAAATAAAATTAAGAATTCTAATAACCACATGGCTTATATCTCCTAAGGTGAAAATCAAATCTAAGGAATTAAGTTTGTTTTAAGAAAAAGGACAAAAGATAAAGTTAAATAAATACATAAATGCAAAGATTAATACCAATTCCATGCAATAATTTTTCAAACTCTAAAAGGCCACTTGTGAACTATTAAAATTTTGATGAATTTCTGAAAAGATTTTCTAAAACTTGTAAAGATCATTTATTTACCCCTTTCATTAATTTTTTAAATTAATGTTCTCACCTCCTAATAAGAAATCTTAGAAAGATAACATGAGTATAGTTAACAACTTCGCAAACACAAAAAAAAATATAAAAAATAAGTTTTTATTTTACCAAATTAATTCATATTTAAAGTATTATTTTTCTCAATAATTATCATGTAATTAGTTTTTTATTAAATTTTTATGTAATGTTCAAGAAATTCATTACGAATACATAAATATATTTATATAAATTTAAGAAAAATATGAATGAAACATAAAAGTAGTTGAAATATATTTGTTTATATTGTAACACGTACATGCACACACTAAAACCCATATATAGAAAAAATCTTAGCTTATAAATGGGTAAAACAATTCAAGGGAAAAAAATTCAATTATATATATTTTTTCCATTGCTTATTATATTTTTGATTTTTACATGATGAGAGATATATGTAATACAATACATCCGAGTAAAAATAACAAATGAAAAAAATGAGAAAACACAATCCTAAATATTGAGATATAAATAATGACCAATTTAAGCACATACTTTTTCAAGTTGTATCTGCAAAGAAGAAGAAAAAAGAGTGTAAGAGCCTTTCAAAAACTTAATTTTAAAATAAAATAATAAAAAAAAGCAATAATTACACATACTACACAAATTTTAAAGTTCATTCAATGTATAAAACATGGACGGGGAAAAAGTATAAAATAACTATATTGTACATTAAAAAGTAAAATTTTTAATTTCTTATCTTTAATATTAAGCCTCCAAAGTGAACATTGCCATGAGTATCTTTAGCCTGATTAAACACAACATCAGCCTCCTCAAATATGGAAGGACATGAATACTTTCAAAGTAGTTTCAACTCATAACCATAATAACTTCATAATAACATAGTTATAATCACATATCTCATATGTCATACCCATTTAAAGAATACATGGATTAACTATTGAATATTGGAGTTACTGAGTTTGTGGAGATAATTTAGGGATTAGTGGTTTTAAACTGTTTGATAATTGATAAAAAAATAAAAAATTTAAAAAATAAAAATTGACATGTGGATAAGTTGAGAGTGTGTTGTTATACTCTCTTAACTTATGAAATAGTACGTATAGATTTATAACCAAAAGAAATCCTTTCATTTATTTGAAAAGTAATCTAAACGAGATCAATTCCACAAATCAAAATACTCCACATAAAAAAAAAATGAAGGGTCTTATCTCCTTTAAATATATTAAATCAATTATTTACATCAAGATTAAATAAAGAAGATAGTTAGGGGTGAAAATGAGTCAAATCGAGTTAAGTATGACTTACTCATATTATACTTGTATAATTTATTAAGTTTGAAATAAAACTCGTCTATAACTCGTTTAACAATTAAGTAAAACGCAAATATGAATCGAACACGAGTACTTTAAAGTTTTAAAGCGAGTTACATTAAATATCAATAGAAAAAAATAATTCAATAATGTCTAAATAGTTAATCGAACTTTAAATTATACTCATATTTTACTCATTAAAATTTTGAATTGAGCACAAATCGAATTTTTAACCAAACGATCTCAAATCGAACCCGAATTGTTTGGTTCTATTTTCAGCCTTAAAAATAGCATATGTTATCTTCTTTTCTTTTATTTTTTCAAAAAAGAAAGACATCTATTTAAGAATATTTGACCGAATAATAAAAATGATAAGATTATACTTAGCATTGTATAAATTAAGAATCCAACGAATATAATGACGATAAATTTGAAAAACTTTAATAGCAACATTCGATTCAAAAGTACATTTTCCATCTTTTTCTATTAAGAAAAAAAAATTAAAGTCAGAGCATTAAAATACACAAAAATTAAAAGAAGAATAACATATCAACTTTACTAATGTATTCACCCAAATATGTTACATATATCTATTTCACACAAACTAAAAATAATAATAAGAGAAAAATAATTTAAATCACTTATAATTTGTATATGTTCACTTAAATAGCACAAATAACGTATAAATTATATAATTTTATTATTATACGTATTATAATACATATTTTTTAATATATATATTTTTTAAACTTATGATATTCTTTTAACACGGAGAGAGGGCTAATATCATGAAACTATAACCACACGTGTCCAACAAAACTTGTATTTGGGCTGTTGGCAAATTAAATGCTCATTTGGTAATAATATTTAAAATTTATGAATTTAAATAAAAAAAAATTATATTTAATAAATTAAAATTAAATTCAAAAAAATTACTTTGACAACTTAAATTTATTTATAATAAAAAATTAAAATTTAAAATTGAAATTAAACTACCGCGTTACTAATTTGCAGACGTTTTGAAAGGTAATTGGTGGAAGGACAAAGGCCCATTATTGTAATTTCGCAAACTCCGCAGTAGCTACCAGGACCAGCCCAACGTTTCGAATCTGTTAAAACATACGTAGGGAAAGATCGAAAATGCTTTCAGTTTCTGGTATCGTCTTCTCACTCTATCTAGATGAATTGACTGTGTTTTCGATCATTAGATCTCTTTTTGATATCGTTTACATGCGGATGAACCTCCAATTGACTGAATTGATAAGAACCAGTTCATTTTGTAACAGTGCATTCATGAGTGTTTTTTCCTCTGATCCATATGACCTGATCGTTTCTAGATCTTTTGTTTGACGAGTTTATGTTTTGAGATGATGGTTGTTTTCTTCTCACAATTCACCCGTATCTGCTGTAATTTTTAATTAATTTGGTGTTCAATTTTTACAAGTTTTGTTTAATTTGTTCATTTAACTTCCCGTTTGTTATTTATTTACACTTAAAATTTAATTGAAAGTAAACATTTATCAGCAATCAACGTGATTTTTTTGTGAAATGGAATATATTGCTGTAAGACTTACAAAGTAGTAGGCCAAATAGGCTATATGAGAAACTAAATTTTCTCCATTATGTCCCATATGAGACCTTATCCATGTACAGCTGAATTAGAGCACATTGGTTATTGTTTTAGGATTATCATAAATTAGTTTGTTGAGAAAAATATTGTTTATTTTTTCTGCGAGTAGGATTCAACTCAGTAGTAGTTTCAGGAAAGGTCACCATTTTGGCCTTTTCTTGATGCAGTTTGGACTAATTTCTAAATTTTTAAGAAATCAAGGCATATCAAGGGCCAAGATAACCCCAAGTCCCAACTCTTGAACGTCCTGAATCTTATACAAGTACATTGTCGTTTCTTTATGTCTCTGTTTGTATCTACCTGCCAGCTTATATATCTATCATTTTACTTTTAGTTTTCTATTTTACCTTTCCCTCAGTTTTCTTATATATCTATGTCTATATTTAATTTTATTTATTTATTGTTTGTTTTTATCTTTCTGTCTCGATATCTCTTTTTACTCTTATATTTGATTCATTTTCCGCCCACCCCAACTTGTTAGGGACAAAAGGCGAGTTTCATTAAGTAGTACAGACCCATCAAATAAGAAACCAGAAGCCTCACTTGTTTGGGATAAAAGGCGAGTCGAATTAAGTAGCATATACCTGTCAAAGAAGCAATCAGAAGAAATACTTGCACCACCTGTGTTATTATCATTGTTTTGTTGTGTTGGGAGATTAATCATATTTTTTCATACCTTAAAAGTTTACTCCGTATACCTAATCCCATTTCGATTTTGTTAACTACTCCTTCGTTGTTGTACAGGCTCTCTGATTTTCTAAAATCCTCAGGTTTTTTTGTTAAGTCCTAATATGGAAGAAGGGGAACATGTTAGGAGATGGGAGGACCTAAACCTCGATATTTTACTAAAGATATTCCAGTCTTTCGAAATTATTGAGATGTTGACTTCTGGGATGGCTCGAGTTTGTAGACAATGGCGTTGGGCATGTTGTGAGAGAATGTTGAGAACTCTTAACTTATCAGATCTGAAATCCAACTACATTAAAATTCCAGTAGCGCCATATGTTTATGTGGATGACCGATCTGATAAAACATTGACCCGAATTTTAAAGGTTGCTTTAAGTGTTAGCCGTGGAAATATATCGACCTTATTTTTCCATCACAATCTGTATATCAGCGATGATCAGTTGACTTACATTGCTGAAAGGTACTTCCCAGGATAATAACTCTTGTTTGGTGTTACTCTATTTTCAATTCTGTAGTTATAACTATCTATTTTTGTTGCAGATGCCCAGGGCTCAAACGACTAGTCATGCCTGCCTGGAACCGAATAAAAAAGACTGGAATAAGCCAGGCGATTCGCTCGTGGGAAGATCTCGAATCGTTGACAATGCCAAGCATAGCCAATCCCCCATACCTGTTGGAGGAAATTTCCTACAACTGCAAAAAGTTTGCCGAACTTAAGATCATGGGTCCTTGTCACATTAAGTTTGCATCTGCACTCGTTGCATATCTTCCAAAATTGAAAGTGTTGAGTCTCCGTTGCTCAGTGCTGTATAAGGAAACTCTGATCACAATCTTGGACGGATTAAAGGGATTGGAAGTGCTCAACTTATCTCACTGTGTCATTGTTGAACTTCCACCGCCGGCGCCAAAAAAAATTCTCAAGGAGCTTGGCAATTCTATTCTTGAGAAAGCTTCTGGATTGCGTCAACTTTTAAGATGCATAGATGACAAGTGCATCATGTGCCAGCGTACCAGAGAAGACGATGGTCTCTTGAGGTGGTACAAGTATGAAGAAGGCTTATGGAAAGTGGACGAGGTGAGGTCTCTTGCAGTTTGACTGGGTCATATTATGTTTCTCCCTTATGTAGTTCTATGAACTTTGAACAAGAAACGAGACAAATATTTGCCAAATGACTGTAAACATAATAAACTGTAGTTGTGTTTCTTCTGTTGCGTTCTTGTCATTTTTGGTTACAGTATGGTGTATTGACAGGTTGGTTATTTTTGGAATGGAAGTCAAAATCTCTGTATGGTTATTATTATCTTCTTTTTTTAAAATTAATTTTTTAAAGTTTTACAGCAATTTCATTTTTTAACTTGATTCCTGGGATGGTGTTTTACCCACCCGTTGTCTGCATGGTGAATTCCTATCATATGGAATTTGATCCAAATCCTTGGTTTTTAACGCACTACTTTTTGTGGACAGTTTTCTCACTCTCTCTTGGTGTGAAATCTTCTTCTCTGAAGAACGGAGAGACGGGGGAAGCTCAAAAGAGTGTGCTTTCTTCTGAGGAGAAGTGAAGAACGCATGCCTTTTCACCTGTTAAGAGATTTTCTCAATTACCGTACTTAGAATATCTATAATAGTATGTTATACTCCATGTGTCCAAGAATTTTTGTTACTTATTTTGACAGTTGTATGACAAATTTTATGATGTGTGAAAAATATGCTTTCAAATATTCATACACATGAAAATTTGTGCTACATAATTGTCATTGGGTTATGTAAAATTTGGGACAGAGGGTTAGGCTCCAATAGCTGATTAAATTTTTTTTTGTTTCTCCAAAAATGTTAGACAACAAATCAATTCCAAAGAAAAGCCAAATGTAAACCCGACGTTTCTAAAAGAAAAAGAAGAGAAATTGAACCATATAGTGTACGGAATATATGATAGAATGTTGTCATTATTTGTATAAAATTGAAAGTGTAGTATAATAATTCATATAGTAAATAGTATTTGTGTGATTTGTTATAATTTTGCTTCATTTTGGCTTTTAGGCAATTGCCATAATATTTTATCCACCACACACCACAGTCAATTAGCGTATTTTATCAACTACCAACTCCGCACCATCTACCAACAAGCAGTAGCTCAGGTAGTGGGATCCCCTTCTTATAATCGGGTCGAGAGTTTGAGTCCCCACGAGTATCAATAAATATTTTTAAAATATTAAAATAATTTATAGTCATTGTATAGATACGTGCATGTATGTCTGGCATTTCATAAATTTTTGAACAATCAACAACTAAAATTGGTTATAAATAGAGCCAAAAACCAAAAAGTATAAATAAAATAACTCCACTCCATATGCAAACCAATTTTATATTATCACCACTATTTTATTTTATTTTGCTTTTGATTTTTTGAGTCAAATAGTGAGGCAGTGAGGTTTTCATTTGCCTTTTCCCTTTTGTAAGTCGTGTATTCAGTTTCATTTATTTTTTTATGTTTTTAAATAAATTGAGTCATAAATAAGATAACCACATTTTTTTCTCGAATCAAAATATTAAGTTCAAATGAGTGGATATAATTGCTAATGTTTACTTACTAGTTTTTGCTGGTAGCAGTATTTTTACGGCAAAGCAGGTCCGGCTGCCAAAACGGACTCGCCAACTTTTCGTCTTTCTAAATAGTCACAAACTTCTCATTCAAGTTACCGGTGTTTGATTTTTTCCATTGAGATAATTATATATATTTTTTTTAAATGAAGGCTATGGCCTTGTTTGGTATATTTTATAGTTTATTTTTAAAAATAAATTATATTTTAATATATATATTTAACTGATTTAAAAAAAGTTAAATCTACTTTTGTCCAAAATACTATATCTCATTTTACATATCAGACATTGTACTAAATTTTTTTACAAACGCATCACTGCCCCTCAAATTTTTAACAAAACTTCACATTTTCTATTAAATTAGCAGTCCACCTACTCTCAACAATAATGTGAAAGTCAGACTTAAAAGACTGTTTATGTGGCTTGCCACTTAGGAGAGATAATCGTATTTAATCCAATTCCTCATAAAACATTAGTATTTAATTAATTACAATTGAAAAATTATTTTGAAAAATAAGAAAAATTATAAAATATTATTCGAAAATGAAATAATTTAACATATTTGAACACATTTTTAGTAAGTATTAATAAATTTAAGAAGATTTTATTTTTGAATAATATTTAATTTATTAACATATTATTTTTTTCTATTTTTTTAAAATTATTTTATTTTTGAATAATATTTAATTTATTAATATATTATTATTATTATAATATTATTTTTTCAATTTTTAATAATTATTATATTTTTGAATAATATTTAATTTATTAACATATTTTTATTTTATTATTTTTCTATTTTTCTTGTTTTTCAAAATAATTTTTTCAATTGTAATTAATTAAACACTAATGTTTTATGATAAATTGGGTTAAACATAATTATCTTTCCAAATCACATAAGCGGGTCTTTCAAGTTTGACTTATACATAATATTTTGTTGAAAAATTGAATTACAATGATTCATTTATAAAAAAAATTAGTACATTGTCTGATATATAAAATGAGATATAATATAATGAACAAAAATGTATTTAACCCATTTGTAAATGGTCTCATACATTCTCATTCAAAGGACCGGTGTATGATTTTTTCCATTGAAATAAATATAAATATAAATAAGGCTATGGCCCTGTTTGGAACATTTATAGTTTTATTTTTAAAAATAAATTATATTTAAAATATTTATGTCCGCCATCTCAATTAATATTAAAATATGAAATATAAAACATAAATAAATAAATAAAATTATTTTTCTCTTTCTTTTTTTAAAGTATCGGATGGATTGGGAACGGATCGATCGGAAATACAAGACAGGAAAACGAAAAGACAACTACTACATATTTTATTTTTTTTGAATTAACTACTCTGTCAGAAAAAAAAAAAAGATTATGATTGAATTGATTATAATTTATTTTTAAAAATTAATTAATTTAAATTTAATTAATTTTTTTTTATAGATTAAATATAATAATATTTTTAATTTATTTTAAAAAATTAATTAATTAATATTTTTTTAATTTAAAAAAATTATAAATTATAAATAATAAATAAATTATAAATTATTTTAAAATAAAATGTACTGAACTAAAAGATTTTATCAGAGAAAGAAAAGAAACGAAAGATTATCCCTACCCTTGTTGGAAAAAGTTGCTAAATTCAAAGTCAAACAAGTACAAAGGGAAGACCATACCCTGATGAGTAGATAAATAAGTGCTGCCCATCAGTCGAAAATTTATCAAGAAATTCCGTCCCGTCTCACTTCTGCTGCTCTTCAGATTTATCCTCCTTCTTCATCATCCCGGTAGGCCAGTCATGGCGCTTGAACTTTGGGAGACGCTGAAAGAATCTATTACACTATACACCGGACTCTCTCCGGCTACTTTCTTTACCGTTGTAGCTGTGGGTCTTGCCGTGTACTACGTCGTATCGGGGTTATTTGGGTCCTCCAGTCAGCCACAGTATCAGAGGTCCAGAGATTATGAAGAGGAGATGGAGCCTCTGCCTCCACCTGTTCAGCTTGGAGAGATAACTGAAGACGAGCTCAAGGGTTATGATGGCGCTGATCCCAAGAAGCCACTTCTCATGGCAATTAAGGGTCAGATCTATGATGTTTCTCAAAGCAGGTATATATCATCTCTATCTAATTATGTGTATATTCGCTTCAGGTTAGATGAGTCTTGGTCCAAGATTTTGACTTTTTGGGGAATCTGATTTGTCCCTTTTTGGCAAATTGATTCTTTATAGCTTTGTTGTCCTCAAAAGACTCATCCATCTGGGATTCATGGGTCATTATTATATACTTGATTCTGATTATAGTGTTTGATATATTTTATTTATGGTTGGACTTCTGAAATCCAAGGCCTTTAAGATAGCATTGCAAAATTTCAGTAGGAGAGGGGTGGTCTCTCCCTGGGTAACATACTAATATGTTTCATCTATTATTGATCTGCACAGTTGGGGAAGATAGTTGTGAAAACCCTAACTGTTTTCTATTTACTCTGTCTCAGCTCAACAAACTGAAGCTTTATACATAGGTTCACGTGTATAGTTAGAATAGTAATTTCATTACTTGTACTGAGGCTTGTCATGTATTGTTCTGCTTACGTAGTATTTTTTATGTGATTCAAACAAAGTACTTTATTATTGTCCTTTTAGTTAAAATATTACAGAATTATTGTAAATGTTGACTTTCTGCATTGTGTTATTGGCAACGATCTTTCTGTTGTTTGGGTGTGGTGGCTGCTTGTGATGCACTTTGATATTCCCGAACTTTACCATTGTTGTGGCATCCTTAACCTGATTGAGTAGGTAACCGAGTGTTTCAGAGCTTTATGAATGAGTGGTTAAGTGCATAGACAGCTTATGTTAGATCTGAATGAGTAGGGTTGCCACTTCATCTCTAATAGCACTTCAAATTATATATACATGTAAATAATGTAATGTGTATTTATTTTTATGTATATACAGACAGGTCCTCTTTATTCACCCTTTCAATATCATTTTGGTTAGGTGGTGCTTAATGCTTGTTGACCATACACGATAGTAATGTTTGTGAAAAATTTACACCCATTAACAGGACGTTCAAGATAATGTTGATCAGTTTTTAACTTTCATTATTTTTTTCCCTAACCAATGCAGTTCATATGTCTAATTGATTTGTTTTTTTTTTTTTTTGTACTTGAAACTGTTTGTTCCTGCAGGATGTTTTATGGACCCGGTGGGCCTTATGCACTGTTTGCTGGAAAGGATGCAAGCAGAGCTCTTGCAAAGATGTCATTCGAGGACAAGGATCTCAACGGGGATCTCTCTGGTCTTGGTATATTTGAGCTCGAGGCCTTACAGGATTGGGAATACAAGTTTATGAGCAAGTATGTTAAGGTTGGAACCATCAAGCGGACTGTACCAGTGACCAATGACTCTACTACTAGTGGGACTGCTGAAGCCACAGAATCTGCTGATCGCAATGCCAACCCTGTGGAACATGCCAATACCGTGGAAGATGCTAAGCCTGTAGAAGATGCTAAGTCCGTAAAAGATGTTGCAACAGAACTGAAGGAAACCACAATTGTAGGTGAAGCTGACAAAGAGTAATATCTTTGATGTTTCTAGCAATAAAATTGGGATGGAGATACATATGCAAGTATGATGTTCGGGATCCTGTGTTTATTTTTATTCACGTATATGTGCTACTTTATTTTCTTATGATAATAGGGCATAAACAAAATATACTTGAATATTTAGATTGTTGTACTATTACTAATGAATGAATCCATCATGTTGAATTCCTGGGGTTTCTTGAGTTTATTCTGTTGTCCAAGTTCAAATGGCGGTTGAACAGCTGCTAATGGTCACTAGAAATCTTGGTTTGTCAAGAGCTGATTTTATTTGACACTGAAGACGCTGAAACATTATTATATCAAGCCGAGCTTGTTGACTTTGGCTCATTTACGGCCTGTTTGTGAGTTTAAAGGAAAAAAAAAAAAACGTAAGTAGTAGTAAAAGAAAAGAACAGAAAACTTCGAACTTTTTTTGTCTTTGTGAAAGCAAGAAGATATAATATGGAAATAAAAAATTGTTAGCTTACAAAATGAGGATTAAGATTGGAAATATAGAAAATATGATTAAAATATTTTTTGTTTTTTTCCCAAATCTTGTCAAATTTGAAAAGGAAATTTGTCAAGAAAAATTGTCTAACTTTCTTGCTTTTT